>VFFE01007585.1:495526-509095 GCA_008921705.1 Burhinus oedicnemus | reverse complement strand
TTTTTTTTTTTTTTTTTTTTTTTTTGCACTCCCACTTGTGTTAGACGTCTTTGAGGATATCATGGTTTGACCATACTGCTCATATTCTTCTTTCCACCACAGAGATAGTTTCATTATCAGTCTCATTCAAATTGTCTTTAAACGTAAGATCTCCTGACAGGAGAAATTGTGGGTGTTCCCCAGGCCAATATTGCATTATAATCTGAAGGGATCAAGAATCAAAACCTGTTTAAAATGACAAAAAAAGAGAATTTTCCCTTCATGTTTCTAGTGGCTCTTGGGGAAGGCAGGGCAGGGTAGTGAAGGATTTTGAGTAAAATTGTAATTCATAAGCCACCCTGGCTGAGTTTATAAAAGGCAACTGGTGTCAATAGAAACAGTCAATACCTGACTTTTCTGGAGAAATAAACTCCAGTTAATAATTATCTTAGTATTGTTAAACACTATTGCCTGTGCTGACAGTTGTTAACTCTGCTGTCCTAGACACCATTTTGAAAAGCTTTTTGACAATAATCTGTAAAACCAAATGTCCTAATTTCATAAAGCTTTATGTCATCATACATATGTCATCAGTAGGCTGGATCAGATGTTCTAAGCTCCACCTTAATAAGGCTAAAAATAATACTGAGTTCATGATGAGTGAATGAGTTCTGGGAATATCCTGCAAGATACAGCACTGTTCTAAACACTCCTTATGGTGTGAAATCACAAGGAGAAGAAGCAGGCACACTGTCTTTTGGCTCAATGCCAGATGCTCTGCTGCCCAGAGCAGAAAAGACAAAATGCAAGTTTTTGTATTTAAGTAGGAACATCATGATAGGAGTCTAAAAGGAAAGGGTAGCGAGCAGTGCTGGACGTTTTATGGGTAAGTGCATTGTGAGAATCCTAATGATGAGAACAGCAAAAAAATTTTAAAAAGGTAAGAGATCAAAGTTGAATTTGTCCTTAATAACTAGTAGTGCTCAATGTTTCTCTCTTTTCTAATCTATGTCATGCGCATTGGATGGACTACAGTAAGACTACCAAGGCAGCAGAAAGCCTGGGCTATAATGGTAGAAAAGAATAGAAATGTGTATAAACTGGGGAATGTGCAGTGCAATCCTTTCCCTGGTAAATCTTCCCAGTTACTGGGCATCAAAAGTATCACAAAAATCAGTGATTTTAAATTTCCATCTCTGTATAGGTCACAGCATGTTATCCATCTTTTAAAGAAATCAAAGGGAAAAAAAGACTAAAGAGCTTGCCCTATCATGCAACAAACTTTGACAGAAATGAAAAATCTAAACCTCTTGCATTCACCGCATTCCTGTTCTTAACTAGACTCATCTACTGCAAACTGAACTGAGACGCTCAAGTGATTGCATTTGAGGCACTAGTAGCCATTTGTGGTCATGACTTTTCAGATACCCCAAGCTAGAAATACTCTGTCATGATTAATTTGCTGAATCAACAGGTTTAAACCCATCCACATATTCTTGAACTTGGAAATAGTCTAAAAGAAAGGGAAAGAGTATCTTCCTATAGTTCACTTGCAAATCTGCTCATGTTATCCCAACGTAAGATAATACAACTAGAGGTAGTACAGAAAACAACAGGAAGAATGATCAAAGGGATGGAATGGCTCCATGGAAAAAGGAGGATTAAGAAGGGATGTGGAAAATCACTATAAAATCACTGTGGGGCAAGGAAGAAGTGCCAAGAAACACTTTTTTCCCCCAAAAAAAGTAGGGTTTCAGGTGGCAAAGTCCCACCAGAGAAAAGGAAAGTCTTCTTCAGACTGCATAGTTAAGCAGTGGAACTCCTTGCTGCAGGATGCTGAGGATGCAGAAGGTGTAGGTGTAACACGGCAAACTGAAGGCAGAAAAATCCTGCAGTACTTCCAGAAAAATAGACCTATTGGCACTCTAACTCTTACACAGTTTCTTCATCTATCATATATGTGAAAGAAAAACCGTAAGCTACATATGAGTATTATTCTGCTGAAATGTCAGAATAAATCTTGGTTGCTGAAGACAAAAACATTACTGTAAAAATATGGGTATATGTGTGGCTGCAAAGTCCTCCTGTTCATGTTGAATGAAGAACATGCAGTGAAATGGTGACAGTGTGGATTCAGATCACATGGGCTGATTTGATTATATGAGTTTTCCTGTCCCTGCCTAACTGGAAAGGGCTCCTGCAGTGCAAGTTCGCTAAAGGATAACCATGTGACTCTAGCAATTACTTGTTAGTCTGGCAAATTGAGGCATCACGTTAACATGCACCACTCCAGCCTCAGGAGAAGAGGCTGTGTACTTAAGTCAGCCAGTGGAGACACTTAGCCTGGGGGCTTTTTTGGAGCAGTGGGATAGGGATGGGAAAAGAAGATGCCCCCGCCAATGGCAACCACATCCAAGGTACCATCTCCTTCTTCAGCATCTTCCCCAAAATCGGTCTCTGTGTGGTGCCAGCCCCAGCAACTTGCTCTCCTAACTCTCCATGATGCTCTTCCTGCCTCAGGACTAGTGGTGTGACTGAGGGAATGGCAGCAAATAAGTAGGTGGTTTTATGAACACTGGGTAGAAAAAAGACAAGACATTTCTTAAGTTTTCAATACCACTTCAAAACAGGGAAAACAAGACTGACACAGATATTCAATCTTACAGTTTAAATGCAGTCTGTTTCTTTTGTGAAGATTAAAATAAATACTTGATTATAATACAAGTTAATAAACATGAATGCTAGTGTTTTGTAAAGAGCAACAATTCTTGTCTCTATGTCCTAGCTATATCCTACTAGGAAACATGACTTTTCAGGGGGTGGAGTGTTATGTCAACATAAAATCATAGAGCACTTTGTAGCAAAAAAGTGTTATGCATTCAGCAATGTTTAAAAATATACACTTCCCCAGATATGTGTTATTTTTGTTTACATATAGTATAGCCAAACATTTTAAGACAACCCATGTCTGGGCAAAGCGATACGCATTTTATTAGAGCAATACACAAATGAATTTAATATTTTACTACTAAATTTGTGGGTAAATTTCATATTAAAATGTCTGTATCTGTATTTGAATCTGTAATTACTCCAAGGCTGTTTTAGTCTCCACATTTCGTTGTTCAAAAATGCAGGTTTTAATGGCAATACTTTCTTTAAAAGATCTGGGAAAATAGTTGTGGAGTCAGTTCCTATAGAGATTACAGAAAGTGCTTGTCTGAAGGATAAATTTTGCTTAAGGTCTCTTCAGTTCTGCCTCTTATCTAGTAGTCACAGTTATGCCAAATGTCTTACTATTTTTTCATCAGGGAGCAGATAATAACTCAAAAGCCTCAGCCAAAACAAACTCTTTGAAAAGATCTTATGAAATCATTTCTCCTTGCAAATCCATAAAAATCGCCTCGGACTCCTTATCAATAGAAAGGCTTAAAGAGGGTGCAGAAGTCGTTGAATTATGATGTGCTTGTTTTAATGAAATTCCACTCCTGCTGGGATGTTCCCTGCAGATTTTCCATATTTCAGCATGGGAAAGGTTTGATGCTTTCCTGCTGGTGCCAAGAGTTAATTGAAAACATTTCAGGATAAATTCAGCTTGGGGGCCAACGCTCCCATTCCTTCATTATTCTTAACAATAATAGAGGAGTAATACAATTATTAATAGGCATGTTGTATCCTCTTAAAGTGGCAGTGTGTTTCTGAAACCGTGTCTTTCACATTCTTTTTCTTAAGCAAATCTGAAACAAATGGAAGAATAGAAATCTTAGGAGAAAAGCAAGCCTGGCTGGTATATTATACTGTTCATCACTTTTTCCTCACACTGACTATTTAGCTATTGTTACACACAGGTAGTTACTTAAAGTAAATTAAAAAAAAAATAATTATAAAAAATCACTATCTAGATCAGAATTTCCTGAAGGTGTTTATGTTTAAAGTCGCAGCCCTAGTGTGATCTTAAATTATTTTCTTTGAAGGTATGTATATCCTCAGAGTTATTCAAGGAAATTCAGAAAAGTGAAATGCAATTTTTAATAAAACTACCATTGTTTTAAAGATTAAATCAGTTTTGAAATCAAATATCCTTGTTAGGATTTATGTTTTTAGTATAACAAATCTGAAATAATGTTTTTCTTTCTCCAGAATACATTAGATTGTCTTGCTGGCCCAGGGCTACTTACATGTTATCTCCCAAGGCAAACAATTTATAACTGTGTGGAAAATACTCTTTTCATTTTCATTACTTCTGATCTAGAGTCTTGACACATTCATTGCAATTTTGTCAGTATTTACACATCCCTGGTAACTTAAATGTTGGAACTCATGACAGTTATAAATAGTTAGGGAAACATTTACCAAAATAATGTTATCCTTTCACTTAGCTTATTATCATCACTGTGAACCAAAGAATCAGGACAAAAGGTTTACCATTATTCTCTCCAAATTTTAGGCAAAGTTCTGAATACATTTTTATCTCTTCTTCACACTACTCCTCCCAAAACAGACAAAACAAAATATAAAGGAGCTCTAATTGTTTGCAGAACTATTTTGCCATACAGCTTGCCTACTGAAGGATCACAAAAATAGTCCAAACAAATGGAAGTTAAAGGATTCCTATAGACTACAATGATTCAAGGTCATATTCGTACCATTTCAAAAGGCTGTATCTCAGTTACTATAGTTATTCCCATTTTTTAACAGAAGTCCTGCCGGCAAGTCGCTGGTGGGGTCCCTGCCCGTTTTGGCAGCAGACATGATATGTAGAACTGACCCAGTGTAGAATACTCTCCAGACAGAGCTGAGTTAGTTTAACCAGCTTTCTGCACCCTGTATTAATCTTCTCACACAGGATATCTGGGGTAAAAGGGATTAAGGCTGGAACACTTTTCCAAGCAGTAGTGTCCAGCTGATGTAGCGTCCCAGGAGACAACTGAAAGGTAGGTGTAGTCTCAAGCAGTTTTTATATCCTGGTATGAGGGTAGGGCCTGCATAGAATCAGGGCCAGGGTTAGGAACAATTTTTGCCTCAGCTAGCCCTACTGCAAAACAGGAATACCTGATGAGTCAGAGCTACCAATGTGCAACCATCTCCCTTGACGTGCACAGCAGAGCACTGAGACCATACCAGGCTTCAAATCTGGGCTGATAGAGCATCACCACACAACTGTTTCACTTGTTCTCATAAATTTAGCAAACTTTCCCTACCAAACTGTTCGAGAAAATCAAATTTGCTCCCATGAATATAAAAAAGGCAGACCTCAGCTAGCTTGTAAATACAGCTTACAGGACAGGATGCTTCTTAATACAGATGAAGCAGATCTTTTCCCTTGCTACTGCACACAGATCTGGGCAGACCAGACAATATTCTGACCAATGTGTTCCCAATGAGCTCTGATAAAGAGTCAAAATTATTTCTGAATGTAATGAGAGGGAATATATTCAGATGCTACTTGCAGTGCCTATGTTCTAAAATTTAGACTAATAGTGCCGAAAATGAAACCACTCAAGGTTTGTACAGTCTAAAAGGGAAAAGGTTTCACAGTTTCTCAGATTTCCCTGTCTTTCTCGTCTGCTCCTTTTCCAAACATGTCCTCTCTACTGTAGCAATAGCTTTTGCATAGTGACATGTTCTTCAACACATTTTGAAGCACTCAGCTTTACTCTCCTCAGTAGGTTTTTGGCCAACCCTCTAAGCTACACCAGGCCAAACCCAGACATTAGTTGCCTGTTGATTCACATAACCTTGTGTCTTCTAAAGTTATCTGAGTAATATTTCACTGTAAGTACAGAAATAAATCCATAAGCTAAATACTGACATCCGTTACACTAACACTAATTCAGACTACCTCTAATGGAGTCAATGATTTGGAACTATGCAAACAAGACACTATATCATAAAAAGGTGAGATGTTTTGGACAAGCTATTTGTCACAAATGTTCTTTCAGTCCTTTCTATACAATACACACTCCTATATTGCATGCAATTCCATGGTCTCAATTCCTGAGATGCACAGACCAAGACACATGTCTACACTTGACTTCCCCACGTCCTTTAGACTAATTTACAAACATGTGATATATGCCCAAATACACTAATATGAAAAAAAAAGAGTAAGACAGCACAAGAGTTTCTGTGGACTGCTGCTTTACTTCAAGCTATAATCCACTTTTACATGACAACCAAAAGGTTTTAATGAGTTTACAATGACACCGTAACTTCTGAAAAGAGGTAACATGGAGACCATCATTACTGAGTAATTATTCTGATGGCACTTTGTTCTCCACAGTCTAAAAATCATTTTGTGATTTCACTCTCCTGTGTCAGAATGCAATAGGATTTCAGAAGACAGGCAAGTATCCTGGAAGAGAAGTTTCCAGATTTAGGTGTCATCATGCTAAAACTACAAAGATCATGCCTACAATAGCAATTCCTCAACTGCTACTGCTGCTTGAATGACAAGAAGGTTTAGAGCCATTGCCAGTGCGTGACAGAAAACTATAGTGCTTGTATTTGTTCAGTTTAAACCATCTAACCTCACATATTTTTTAAACAATGAAAACTAGTGCAAGCCAGATATACACTCATACCATATAGTAGTAGGTGACTGCATTATTTTAGTATAAGACATTATAAACACATGTGGCTTGATTTCTGTATTAAGAGGGGACATCTAGCAAGCTATGTTTATTTCCATGAGGATGTGCGTTTTGTGACTACACAGAGCACTGTAATCTCTCAGATAATATTATGTTAAAAATGCAGACTGTGTCCGCACGGTCTATATTTATATGTAGGCATACTTAGAAGGGAGAAGAATTAGTTGTCTTGTATTTCTGTTGTTTTGAGACAGCAAGATACTGTGGTCATGAGTGCCAAAGACAGGTGTATAAACAAGTGTTTCTCTCTTGGTAAGGAAAGAGAGGTCCCTTCTGCACTTTCAGTTTCCTCCAAATTCTCTTCCCAGTCCTGTCCTTCTCTTTTCCAATCAAACTGTCCATCTTCCATTTTGTAAGTGTTACCATCAGACAGACACTTGCCTTTTTCTTATTCTATTCCCTCACATTTCAGTATTTCCCTTGTATTGTATTTCCTCTCTCCCTCTTGTCTCCAGGTCCTGGACTAAATTATATGTTTTGGTCTCCACTCTCCTCCTAAACTTCCATTGACCCCTGCCCAACTGTTTTCCGCCCTCTCTGGCTTTGCAGACATATGCAACAGCTACCTCTTCTCCCCAACCTCCCTGCATCACCACCTCCATCGAAGTGTGCCATATGTATTCCTGAGCCTAATCTCACTCTAGAACTACCCAAAGAGCATCTTGCATTTCCCAGTGTCATGTCAACACTAAAATCACAGAATTATGGAAAGTTATTTAGATAGGACCTCTGGAAATCATCTACTCCTACCTTCTGCTAGAAGCTATATTCCAGCCAACACTAGATGAAGTCAGCTGTGGCTCTTGCTAGCCAAATCTTGAAAACATCTAAGGTTGAAAGCAATGGAGTTTCTCTGGGAAACTTGTCCCAGTGCTGCACTACCCCTCCTGGCAAAGCTCTTCCTAATGCTCACCTTGAACCTACCAGCCACAGTTTGTGCCTGCTGCACCTTGTCATACCTTCTAATACTGCCAAGAAGAGTTTCGCCCTGTAGTCTCTACAAGTCGCCTTCCAGTGGCTACAGGCTGCCATTAGATTACTGGTAGCCTTTTCTCAGCCGGACTGAAGTTCAGCTCGCTGATCTTATCCTCGTTGTTCACAAACTCTAGCCATCCTGGCAGCCTTCCACTAGCCCCTCCCGTTTCTCAATAACCTTCTTGAACTTGAGGGATTTGTCTCAATACGGGACACAGTGATCAAGGTGCAGTGTCATGAACACCAAGAACACGGGGATGACAACGTCCTCCTCCAGCTTCTGGAGATGGGAAAAAATCCTCTCCAAAGCTGAATATTCATCTTACTTCCACATTACTCTTCCTTTTCTGGCTCTGTCAACATTAGTAAAGCCAGTTACTTTTCTTTGTCCACCCTCTGTTATTTTCAATATGTGTCTCAGCTAACCTCTTGAAAATTTTTTGTAGTTTTTTTCTCTGTAAGTACACAATTTGTTCGTTATCCAAACCTTCTCTACACAACGGTCATCTCCTTTCCTCACCCTTTCTTCCTCTCACCCATTCAAAATACCACTTTTGACAGTGTATCTCTCTTTATGTAGCCATATTTTTGCTCTGTATCACTTTATTAATGTGTTCCTGGGTTGCCTACGCCTCACACTTCACCTCCTGACCCATCCTACTAAACCTCAGTCCACCTATTTCCTTACTCCATGGTGTTCCTCCTTCCCCTCCCTGATGTAAGTCCAAGGTATAGTATTAGCACTATCTCACCGTGTGTTTACAAAAATCTATCTTTGGGCACATTCACTTTCTACTATAATATCCATTGGGTCATAATAAATTCATCAAAAGAACTTTAAAAAAAATAGGTTTTTTGTCAACAACTATTTTGATTTGGGACACCAAGTGCTGATCACTAGCAGTAGCTGTATAAATCATCCCTCTTTATTGTTTTATTTTTATGCCCTTTAGTTACATCTGCACTGCCTGAGTTTTGGAGGTAAATATCCAAAATATTAGCTGAAAGCTTCCTCAGAAAGCAAATCTTTCCCACATCCTTCCCTGCAGTTCCTCTTTAAGAGGTGTCAGCATGGCTGAGAGAATGAAGTGGCTCCACATTGTTTGCCTGAACTATTATGTGTTTAACATTTCCATAACAAAAGTGCCACTCGACTTCTCCCCGATTAATGCAGCTCGAGGGCTCTTGTCCTCCTTTAATAAAACATTGTTGAAATCATTTATTTAGAGCCCCTGGTTACTAGTGGGAGAATGACCATCTTTGTGCCAAAATATAGTGTATACAGTCCACTATTTTGTAGTAGATCATTCTGTTATTTAAGAAATTGATTAAATGGATGTCTTAGAAAGTATTTATGCTAATAGTGCATTACTTATGTCATTCAGACAGTCAATGTGAGCCTTTTCAACTGTCTACCACAGCCAATGCCTCAAGTAAAATACAGTAACTTTCGACTTCACTCCTTACAAATCTATATCACAGACTTGAAATCTCACAGCGAAGCACTGCTCTTCCCATTTGAAAATGTTTAACGTTGCAAGACTACCTGCTTTTCCTGCAATGGGTATGTTATCACAGGCAATGTGGCAGCGTGTGGCATTATTACTGGCGATACAAACAAAATCGATTGAAGGTCTGAACTTGTTTTACTGATACTGAAGATGTAATGCAATTCACTCACTCAAGCAGTGTTTTCCATGACTCAGCTGGTGATGGCTTTGTGTCCCACTACTTTTTACACATGCGCCTTGGCTATTTTCGAGTTCCTCTCATGCTCCTCCAGTGTACTCAAAAGAAAAAACAAACTAAAAAGCAAGTACTGGTTTTGTATTGCATTGAGGTGGAAATTCTTGTTCTGCACCTGCAAAGTTGTCCGCAGCCACCTTTGCAGCCCTACCATAGGTATAGGCTATACATGCATGCCTGCAGTGAGAGATCTCGTACACTTAACAGCTCTTCGAGGAGTGGAGAGGAGATTGTAACTAAAATCCACCATGCTTTCCAATATGACCGTGAAAGACTTGGCCAAACTAGAGCTTTGCTTTCCCTCATTGTAAGGCTTCATTTCATAACAATTTTGAAAGTTACATATGCCTGCCTGTATACATTGGTGTATATTGTTAAAAATAAACAGAGACCTTATGTTATGTCCATTGTGATTGCATACAAAAGCTTTGCTGTGTGCTTGGGTGATCAGTGAAGCTTGAATCTCCCTCTATTTACTGTATGGTCACTGTCAGTTCAATGAACTGCCTCCTTGTTCTCCACCATTGTCCCACACTCCCTTAAACATTTGTCACTGAAGTGCCTCCAAAGACAAATAAAGTGTCACCAAGAATTCAAACCTGGTAACTGGGAATGAAAAGGGAGCAGAACCTACTGGATTTTTTTACATGAAATGGTGGAGAGTTCCTTCTCCCCACAGAAGAGATTGGCTGGACAGGACCTTGGCAAGGAGCACGTTCAAATGTCCAGACAAATGACAGAACTTCCTTGCCTGTGGAAAATCTCCCTCTGCCAGGGAACGTGAAGTCTTTTCCTCACTTAAAGCTGTCCTTGCTACATCTCCTGACATTTCAAGAATTTCCATTTGTCTTAAAATCAAGCAAAAGAAATACGAATTTGATGGACATCAACATCTGCACAGGCTTTGTAGGCTGGGACACATACCAATACAGGAAGCCATTCCTCCCGGAAATTGTGCTTATTCCGACGACACGACAAAAGCCTCAGAGTTATCTCCTTATGGGGAGGAGCTCACAGGACGGACTTAGTTCAGCTGTACTTAATGCACAATTATTTAAATTAAAACAATCCACGTTCTGTGGGGAAGAAAGCATACAGAAGAGTCCTCCCTGCCTGGCGGTGCTCAGTGTTGATTTATTCCAGGCAGATGCTTTTGACAGGAGCCTGTAAAATCAAGTCTTGAGTTTATCGTAGCAGTTAACTATCAGTCCTTTTCTAGTGCTAATGTCTTTACTCCTAACTGAAGAAAAATAAAGGGTTTTAGCTGGGACTTAATTTTTCATCAACAACGAGTTAAATAGTCCTTGTGGGCACTAACTGTTGACAAACTGAAAATACGTTTCTGAACTTCTCCTGAAGAACTGAAGAAAATATTTAAGATCATCCCTGTGCAATTGTGACCTCAGCACTTTGCAAAGAACGCTATTTGCAAGTCTCACCTAACTACTCTGTCCTCTTCCTGAAGAAACGTTTCCAGCTTTGTTTTAACAATAAGCTTACTCGGCCATTCAGATGACTTTAAAAACCAACTTCAGATCATAGCTGTGCACCATATTCATACACTTGTTTGGTATCACAACTGTTTGGGGGTTGGTTTATGCCTGTGCACGTGCGTCTGTGTGCATTTATGGCTGGGCAACCTAATCAAATTCACACCCTAAAGAAATAATAAAATAATGTCATTGAAAAACTAATCCAGAAGCAGGGATTTCTAATTTTGTTGATTTATACAACAGACAGATGTGGATTTGCCCTCTGTCGAGATCTGCTAAGATGAAAAAGAGACTATCTTGCTAATCTGTCGCCCCCTCAGTCAAAGTTTATTTGTGGTAGCTTTTAAACTTCTGACTCACTTTCCAATCACAGCATTTAAAATGAAAAGCTTTAAATAAACACCATGAATAGAAGATAAATAAACTTCCTCCCCCCCTTTTTTCCTTTTTTTTTTTTTTTTTTTTTTTTTTTTTTTTTGTGAGTGCCTAGCTTGACGCAGTCCAAACTCAAATCCCCAGAGGACTGAGCTCTCTCTTTTGTGTTAATGTTTAAAAGATTTTCTAATGCTGGAGTTTATTCCTACTGCAAACATTTCTATTTACAAGGTCAAGTGTATCAGCACTCGACACAGCTTAAGAGAGTAATTATTTATCTAAGGGCGTTTGAGTGTAGATCAGTAGCTCTGGCAGCAAACCAGGCTTCAGCACGATGCAAAGCAACTCCCAAGAACAATATTACAAGATCTAGTAACTGCTGATCCCTCCACTGTGTTTTCTTCTGCATTCTTCATTGTGGGAGAAGGCAGGCTGAATGGCAAACTTTTTCGTTTTGTTGCAGCCCCCTTGATGCGTGCGCCACTGCCTGCACGAAGCCTTGTTCGAAACGCTTGCCACCTCTGTGTGATGTATTTCTCACCATTTACTTGTTTGCACGCCTAGGAGCATTTCTAAGAGTGTCAGTGAGAGCAACATGCCTCCACTTCACGAAGAAAGCCCCGCGCACTAGTAATTCCACATACATACAGGAGCAGTGTCCTTGAATTGCTTTAACTCTCTTCTGGCACTGGCAAGTTACCATGCCAACGCATTATAAAATCAACCACTCTTTTAAAGTAGTACTTTCAAAGCTGTATTTACTTCTTGCATGTAATTATTCATTAAAGTAAGAATAGCAGTAATTTACATCTATGTAAAGTATTACAGGCAGACAAAGATTTTTGTTTGTTGGTTGTTTTTGGTTTGTTATTCTGTGGTTCACTCCCCCCCCCCCCTTCCCTCCCCAACCTCGGGTGCTGAGAGTTCAAGTGTCCCTGGAAAACAATTTCACTACATCCATTATTTAAAGCTCTTTCTTTACTAATTTACACGTTTAGAAAATACAAAAAGCCATACATATTTAAAACACAGGCCTTTTTTACGCCTCCTATAAAAAATACAAGGTTTAAGGCAGCTCAGAAATGCGTTTATACAATTCTACAAAGTTCATAAAGTCTCTCCAAATAAGAAAGTTAACTTCCAATCTATAAAATACACTGTACATTTGATCTTCTAGAGAATACTTCACTGAATCACTGTTGCTGGTATCCCTTTAAACATAAAATGAAATCTGTACCTTTCCAGAAATGAATAGCAAATGCAATTATCTGGCAAATAGGATGTGGATTTAAAACTTTTTATTATTTTTTTAAATAAATTATTCCCAAAGCATACAATTTATAAAATTCTATGTACAAAGAAGAGCGACTGGTAACAAATCCCAGTTTTAAATACATTTTTTATATAAGATTTACCAGAGGTCAGCACCCTGATATGATGAGAGGCAATATAACTTTCCAGGATATTTGTACATACATGTTCTCGAGTTTAAAAGTGTCTTTCAAAGATGGCAGTGCAGAGCTCTTTTAAAACAAAAGTTGCATTGTTCAGTATAGCCAACAACCGCGGAAAAAAAAATCTTTTTTTTTTTTTTAATGTCGCTACGTTTAAGAGGAAGAGACGGCTGCTGGTACGCTTTTGTTATAGGGCAGATGTGTGTGCAAGAGGGAGGGCTGTAAACCACAGAATTTATTCAGTCCGCTATTTCCTTAAATTTAATTAACGGCAGATGCAGCGTAACCCCCTTTCGGGCACCACTTGCACCACGAAGAGCGAGACTCGGCGAATAACCACGTTGCTGACTAACCAGTACGGCAACAGCTTTGGCAGCAAATTCGGGTAGCTCACCTCTTTCTAACCTTCATGTCAAAACGCTGAAAAAAAGCCACTACCAGCATGCCATTACTCCTGGTTTCTCCCGGGGGGGGGGCGGGCGGCGGCAGCGGGGAGCCAGCCGCAGCCTGGCTAGCCGTCCCTGCGTTAGCCCGTCCGCTCCCTGCTGACACGAAGGCAGAGCGGCTGCAATTGCATAGTGCACACTCCTGACCGACACCCGAAAAACCAGCGGCCCGCAGCCCGCCCCGGCCACCGCCTCGCAACGTCGCGGCGGCTTCCCCAGCCGCAGGCTGCCGGGGAGGCCGGGCCGGGCCGGGCCGGGCCGGGGGCCGGGTGCGGACGGGCGCTGCGGGCAGCAGCGCGGGCGGAGGGGGGAACCTGTGCCTTCGGGGAGACTCGGGGGGGAGGGGCCGCCCGGACTAACGGTCGGAGGATCAACGGTCGGAGCGTTCAAAACCGCGCCGCGCGCAGGGGCCCCGCCGGCTGGTTCCCCTGCCACCGCGGGCGAGGCCGCC
>VFFE01007585.1:345927-495506 GCA_008921705.1 Burhinus oedicnemus | reverse complement strand
GAGGGAGAGACGCTAGAGCCGCGGCAGCAGCGGCAGCAAGATGGAGGCCAGCAGCGCCCAGGCCGCGGTGGCGGCGGGCCGGCCGGCGCTATCCGCCTGCACGGGGAAGCCGGGCTCGGAGCCCGCATTGTCCTCGCCGTCGTCCCTCCCCTTCTGGCTCGGCTCCTCCTCGTAGTCCTCGTCGTAGTACTCCTCCAGGCCGCCGTCCGAGCCGCCGCTGCTGCCGGCGCCGTTGCCGCCCATGTCCGCGCCGAAGCAGAGGCGGGCCATGTTCTCCTTGACCGACTCGCAGATGGGCCGCTCCAGCCCGTCGCAGACGCAGTCGTTGAGCAGCACGGCCTTGGGCACGGCCAGCATGTCCTCGATGACGGCGCGGCACTCCGGCGTGCAGCGCAGCCCGTTGAACAGCTTCCCGCAGTAGGTCATGTAGCGGTTGAGCGCCAGGCTGCAGCGGCTGTCCCAGTCGCAGCGCCGCCGCGCCTCCGTGCAGCCCATGACGCCGGGGCCGCCCCCGCCGGGCCCGCCGCCGGGGCCGCCGCCCGGCCCGCCGCCGGCCGCCGGGCTGTTGGTGCGGGGCAGGCACGGCTCGATGGCGCGCTTGGTGGCGCGGCAGTTCTCGTCCTGCGCGCAGTCGCAGTCCTCCAGCGCCGGGCCGCGCCGGGTGTGGTTGAGCTGGATGAGGGCCGCGATGCAGTGGCTGGGGCACCGCCGCCTGGAGGAGGCGGCCGAGCCTGCAGCGGCCGCCGGCCCGTCCCCGCCGCCTCCCGCCGGCGGCTGCTGCAGGAGCACCGGGGCGCACGCCTCGGCGTACTGGTTGTAAGCGTAGCTGCACTCGGGCTCCCCCTGACACTGCAGCACCGCCTGCCAGCAGATCAGCCGCCGGCCCTGCACCAGCGAGCCCCGCGGCGGCCACACGGCGCCCAGCGCCGCCGCCAGCCACAGCCAGGCGGCCGGCCGCGGCCAGCGGCGCCCGCCGCCGCCGCCTCCGTGCCGAGCGGGCGAGCGGGCCACCATCGCGGGAGGCGGCGGCGGCTGCTGCCGCAGGCGAGCGGGGGAGAGGCGCTGGTAGCCGAGGAGGAGGAGGAGGAGAAGGAGCTGCCGCCCGTGGAAAAGTTTGCAAAACTCCCGCCGGCCGTGTGCATGAGGTCTCGCATCAATCCATCCGCGCCGGCTCCGAGGCCCTCCAGCCCTCGGGAGCTGAAACCGGCGGGGCCGCGGTACGAAGCAGGCGCCCGGGGCCGTCCCGTGCCCCCCACCCGCTGCTCCTGGCTTGGCGAGGCGGCGACGGCGGCGAAGGCGCCCGGAGAGGTGGGGGGAATCAGTGCAAACGGGGGCTCGGAGGAGAGCGGCTCCGGAGTGCGCTCGGGGACTTGCAGGCTGCGCAGGGAGAGCTCATGGTGCTGCCCTGCTCCTCATGCAGTTCCGTTTCTTTTTTTTCTTTTTTTTTTTTTTTCACAAAATAAATGCCCAGCTGCTGCTGCTGTTGCTGCCTTCTCGGGAGCTTTTAACTCTCCGCTCGCAGCATCTCTGCACATGCCAGCCGCTCCGATCCCATTCACAGTCCCGGCTCCGCTCACTCCCTCTCGGTACGGGTTGCACTTTCGGGTGGCGGGGAGAAGAAATGTCTCTCCCCGCTAGCAAGAAGATAGCACGGGGAAAGGAGAAGAGGCAGCCTTCAGGGTCTCTTTTCTCTCTGGGCGACTGATGCTGCTTCTGTTGTCAACAAGCCCTGCAAGCTGCTGTGCGGATCCGTCTGTGGATCTTTTTTTCTCTGCAAGGCTTTAAATACAAAAGTGCCCTCCGAGCAGCAGCAACGTGCTCTGATTAGGCCTCATTATGCATGCATGGAAAAGCAAACAAACAAAAAAAATTAGCAACGCTTCTTCTTTTACACATCCCCCCAGCCTGCGCTCTCTCGCTCTCTTTCTCCTTTTCTCCACTTTTTTCTCCCTTCGCTCGGCCCCCTTTCCCTGCTTCGCCACTTGCCATTGGTCCAGCCTGTTGTTGAAACTTTTTTTTTTTTTTTCCCCTCCTCTCTTTACGATCTGCTGGAGGGAGGGAAGGAGAGAGGGGGGCTGGAGGGCAGCTCACATTCAAAGCTTGAAAGGAAAGGCTTAAGGAGAGTGACAGCCCCCCGAGGAGCCCCTCCTCCCGTTAAGGCGGCGCGGCGGCCGGGCGAGAGGCGCGCAGCGGCGGCGGCGGCGGCCGGGCGAGAGGCGCTCCGGGGCTGACCGGGCGGCGGCGGCGGGGCTCCCCGGCAGCAGCGTGCCGCTTCGCCGCCGAGGCAAAAGGGCGGGCGGCGTGGGTCCGCTTGCTGCTTTTGCAGAGATGTTGCTCTTAAACTGGTCGTACTCCTTACACCAAGGCAAAAAAAAAAAAAAAAAGGTCTCTAGCGTGAGTGAGTGATGTGTGTACCCAAACTTCACACTGATTCAAGCGAGGGCAGAGCTGCTCCCCGAAAGGCAGGGAGGATCAGGCTCAAAAAGGGACCGACTTTGTTCCTGCTGAAATCTAAAGAGAGCTCCGGCTTTCAGTGCGTTGGGACGCTGAGGGAGAGCAAAGCTAACTCTATTAGTGGTGTACTGCGACGATGTAAGTACTGCTTTGCTATGCCTGCAGTATTGCAACTTTCTTTCCACTTAGCGCATCCCCCACCGGTTTTAAATTCATTCCGCTCAGCTTCTCGCCTGAAGTTTTTGTGCGCGGGTTTAAGACACCTACGAGGATGCCTGTTGACAGAAATGCAGTAGATCTCAGCATAGTTCTTTGATATGAAGGTCTGCAACTAGTAGAAAGTTGTTTAAAATCTGTTACTTACGAAGATGAAATGTGTTTTCGTTTAAAGCAAAATAACCTTGCTGACGTCCTGCCTTCCTGTTACACTTTCCGTTCACTTTGCTTTGTTTGTAAGGAAATAGACACACAAAAAACTACAAATATTAAGGCACGACGAGCGGAGCATAACAAAATAAGTAGTGGTGCTTTTACCCATTGCCTTTCGTTTTGGTGCTACCTTAATTCCGGAGCAACATCGTCTCCAACCACAAGGGGCATCGGTATCTGCTGCCTGTCAAAACTGGCGCTTTTTTCATCCTGAGACTATCAACTCCATCTGTCACAAAAATTAGGACTAAATCTATTTTCCAGAAAGTCGGGGGTCTTGGGATCTTATGTGGTGTGGACTGATGTCTGTCTGAGAGTGCGTGGAAAGTGGAATAGTGGTGTGGTGTGGCTGGGAGACAGTATGATTGATGTGTTGACAAGCATGTGTAAGGATTTGCTCCATTGTCATCAGTTTTACAGGCTGCTTGTGTTTCTGCTTCAGCGCAGTTTTGCCTCTTCTGGTGCAAAAATCATGTTTGCTTGTGTTTTTATATCCGTGAAAACTGCATTCAGAAATCCTGCCTCCATCCACGTACTTCAGAGCCGTTTCTTTTAATTCTTGTTTAACAGTGTTATTAAAAATGCCAGATGCCGTTCAGGCAGGGTGTAATAAATACACGTTGCTATATACACTGGGCTCGTTCATGCATTACTTTGCAGCCTTATTCACTGATGATAACACTGTTACTGGTGGAAGTCAACTAGTTTGGGGTGGATAAATTGGAGACAACACTGCAGACGCTGTACAACATGCTGCTGCCTGATTGGTAGGGAAACCTATCCACGTTGGTGCAGCTGGAGAGAAGGGGGGCCTGGATGCTGGGATGTTTCAGGCGTAGAGAGTCTGAGAGAGGGGATTGCAATGGGGCAGGGTTGCGCCTTGGCGTGGGACAGGGGCCTCCTGAGCTTCCCCAGCACAGGAGAGCAGGAATGGCTGGCTGGCTGTCCCGGCGGGGCTGCCTTCTGTGGACAGATGGGGGATGAGCTCTGCCCCCTCGCAGCTCCTGCCTTCATCTGCAAAATCCATCCAGCTCAGCTGTCCTTCATTTCTGGAGCAGAAAGCAGGCCGTTTACTTTGTGAGCAATGGCAGCAGCTGAACTTCGGACCTCCCAGGAGGGGGAGTAGAGGAGCCTTCGCTGCCGGCCTTGTATCCTTGCTTGGCTGGGAAGAGGCTGCTGTGATGCTGCCTGAGCAGGAGGATCAGTGCATGGTCCTACTAGTGCTGACAGGCTTCCCTGGCTGGGTACGGTGTTGATTTTGCCTACTGGTCTGAAAGGCAGGGCATGGCATGAAACATTGCATCATTCATAGGCAGAGATTTTCACATACACCTTTCAGTTAAAGAAGGGAGAGTCTCATGCAGTAATAATAATAATGGAAATGTTGACACTGAAGTTTGGAATTTGGAATTATCTTTGGTATCATACAACTGACAAAAATCATAACAGAAAATCATAGAATAGTTTGTGTTGGAACAGACCTTTAAAGGTCATCTTGTCCAACCCACCCTGCAATGAGCAGGGACATCTTCAACTGAATCAGATTGCTCAGAGCCCCATCCAACCTGACCTTGCATGTTTCCAGGGATGGGGCATCTACCACCTCTTTGGGCAACCTGTTCCTGTGTTTCACCACCCACATTATAAAAGATTTCTTCCTTATATCTAGTCTAAATCTTCCCTCTTTTAGTTTAAAGCCATTACCCCTTGTCCTGTCGTAACAGGCCCTGCTAAAAAGTTTGTCCCCATCTTTCCTGTAGGGCCTCTTTAAGTACTGAAAGGCCGCAATAAGGTCTCCCTGAAGCTTTCTTTTCTCCAGGCTGAATAACCCCAACTCTCAGCCTGTCCTCATAGGCGAGGGGCTCCAGCTCTGTGATCATTTTTGTGGCCCTCCTCTGGACCTGCTCCAACAGGTCCATGCCTTTCCTGTGCTGAGGGCTCCAGAGCTGGATGCAGTACTTCAGGTGGGGTCTCACGAGAGCAGAGTAGAGGGTTAGAATCATCTCCCCTAACCTACTGGCCACATTTCTTTTGATACAGCCCAGGATATGGTTGGCTTTCTGGGCTGTGAGCGCACACTGTTGGCTCTTGTTGAGCTTTTCATCCACCAGTATCCCCAAGTCCTTCTCAGCAGGGCTGGTCTCAATCCACTCATCCCCCAGCCTTTACTGATACCGGGGGTTGCCCCACCCCAGGTGCAGGACCCTGCACTTGGCCTTGTTGAACCTCATGAGGTTCCCATGGGCCCACTTCTCGAATCTGTCCAGGTCCCTCTGAATGACATCCTGTTCCTCAGGCTTGTCAACCACACCACTCAGTTTGGTGTCATGTGCAAACTTGCTGAGGGTACACTCAATCCCACTGTCTATGTAATTACTGAAGATATTGAACAGCATTCGTCCCAGTACGGACCCCTGAGGGACACCACTTCTCACTGATCTGGACATCAAGCCATTGACCACTACACTCTGGATGCAACCATCTAACCAATTCCTCATCCACCAGTCCACCCATCAAATCCGTATCTCTCCAATTTAGAGAGAAGGATGTTGTGAGGGACTGTGTCAAAGGCTTTACAGAAGTCCAGAAAGACGACATGCGTAGCTCTTCCCTTGTCCACTGATGTAGTCACTCCATCATAGAAGGCCACTAGGTTGATCAGGCAGGACTTGCCCTTGGTGAAGCCATGCTGGCTGTCTCAAATCACCTCCCCGTCCTCCATGTGCCTTAGCATAGCTTCTAGGAGGATCTGTTTTGTGATATTCCTAGGCATAGAGGTGAGGCTGACAGGTTGGTAGTTCCCAGGGTCCTCCTTTCTACCCTTTTTAAAAACTGGTGCAATGTTTCCCTTTTCCCAGTCACTGGGGACTTCACCTGACTGCCGTGACTTTTCAAATACCATGGAGAGTGGTTTGGCAACTACATCAGCCGGTTCCCTCAGGACTCTGGGATGCATCTCATCAGGTCCCGTAGACTTCTGTGTGTTCGGATTCCTCAGGTGGTCACAAACCTGACCTTCTTTTACAGTGGGAGGGACTTTGCTTCCCTCAGTCCCTGCCTAGCGGTCCGTCCTCTCGAGAGGTGTGGGAAGAGAGGCTGCCAGTGAAGATGGAGGCAAAAGAATTGTTGAATACCTCATCCTTCTCCTCGTCCATTGTTACCAGTTTGCCAGTCTTGCTCATCAAGGGGGATACGCTTTCTTTGACCTTCCTTTTCTGGCTGACATACCTGTAGAAGCCCTTCATATTATTCTTTGTGTCCCTTGCCAAGTTCAGCTCCAGCTGCGCCTTGGCCTTCCTGACCCCATCCCTACACAACCGGGCAGCGTCCCTGTACTCTTCCAGGATACCTGTCCCCACTTCCACTGCCTGTGCATCTCTTTCTTGCCCTTTAGTTTGACCAGCAGGTCTTGACTCAGCCATGTGCGTTTCTTGCCTTCCTTTCCTGATTTCTTACCCCTGGGGATCGAGAGCTCTTGCACTGCATGGAAAGCGTCCTTAAAGATCTGCCAGCTCTGTTCTGCTCCCTTGTCCCTGAGGGCAGTTTCCCAAGGGGTCCTATTGACTAAGTCATTGAGGAGCTGGAATTTTGCTTTCCTAAAATTCAGGGTCGTGACTTCTTTACCTGACCCATATCCCACAGGACGGCGAACTCCACCAGTGCATGATCACTGCAGCCCAGGCTGCCTCCAATCTGGATGTCACCGATGAGCTCACTTTTGTTTGTGACTATCAGGTCCAGTACTGCATCCCCTCTGGGATTGCTGTCTATTACCTGGCTTAAGAAGTTATCCTCAGTGCACTCCAGGAGTCTCCTGGATTGCCTACAGCTCACCGTGCTACTTTTCCAGCAGATGTCAGGGTGGTTGAAGTCCCCCAGCAGGACAAGAGCCTGTAAGCAGGACGCCTCCTATAGCTGGAGTAAGAAGGCTTCATCAGTAGGCTCCCTTTGATCAGGCAGCCTGTAGTAGACACCAAAAGAGCTGGACTCTTCACTTGCCACACCTTTTAGCCGTGTAGAATATGATCATCTACATCCAGGATTATATATCCTTTGTCAATAAATTAACTTCTTAAAATGGTTTAAAAACATACTAGTCTGTCTTTATTTAATGAGCATTTGTATTCTGTCTGTATTTGTAACTGCCATGTTGGGTAAGGACTTTGGGGCGCATGGTGCTCTCTTGGAGGAAGGAAATCTTTTCTGGTGTGGAATTAAACCTAGGGAAATAAGTCTCTGGCCCCTCTTCTTCAATGCAGGTTTTCCAACAACAGAAATGGTATTGTCAAATTCAGCTTTTCAGTTCTCAGCATGGCTTTAGAAGTAATGAGGAAGGCAAATATTGCGTTTTTTCACAAAACACCATATAGGAAAATATGTCCCATAACTGGACAGTAAAATAAGATCTGATAGCTTTCTCAGTTCCCACATTTGCTACGTTTTCTGTTCGCCATCCTTTCCTGTCTTAGCAATTCATTTTTCTCTACATCAGGTCTCCAAGTTATTATAGAGTAGCAGTATTCCATCACTAGGGGTCATTTTGGCAGCCTGAGAAGCCAGTATGTATTTAATCTGGATTTATTGGACAGACTCCTGGGCAACTTTTTGTTTAATTCTGATGTCTTTTCCTTTTTATTTCACACCTTTTCCTAATGGATCTCCTTTCCAACTCATGTTTTCTTAAATTCTTTCTCTGACCTATTTTACATTGAGAGTGGTTAGAAATATAGGATAAGAAAATCAGATAGATACAAAAACAGTTGACCTTAAAATTCAGCAGTTCACATTCAGATGCAATTAAAAATACGTGGCCTATATATGTGGTTAATTCCTCTCAAATGATTTCTAAGCACATTTCTTTTATTGGATTATATTGCTTTTTCTACATTTCAAGAGATTTACAACTGTGATTAAAAATGTCTGGCAGGAGTCCTGTGAATTAATTAGCTGATAAAATTTCAGTCTGTGCATCCAGTAACATCTTAGTATGTGCCTGATGGATATACACAGTAAGAGGGCACTTTTTCTTCTTGAAGAAGGGATTGAATTCTCTACTAATAGAGGATTTCACCTGTCAGTGAAAGGTAGCCTCTTACCAAACTGTCAGCAGTTCTCAGAACCTGGCATTATGGGGCATGGGGATTAAGCAAGGCAGTAAAAGTCCTACACATACACCAACATCCATCCAGTAGAAATGGCCCAGTAAGGTGTCACTCACAGTAGCCTGTGCAGATGACTGAATATGGACATGTGCATTCTGCTGAGTTCTTGGATTTGATGTACCCTCAGAGACCCATAAATAATAACTTTGGCACTCTAAAGTTACAAAAGAAAAACCTTGTGACTTACCAGACCGGGGGTGGGGTGCTGGGAATGAATGTAATGCTTTCCCGAGTGGTGTCTGTTTCAATGGAGAAGTAAGGGCAAGTGAAAGCATCTAAATTAGGTTCTTGGTCCACATCTGGAGTAGTTTATCCTTTTATTGACTGTGCAGAGCTGTGTGGAAGATTGGTGTCCTAAGTTAGGCACCTAAACTAGGTGTGAATACTCCCCAAAATAGTCATTTATTCACTAGAATGTGCAGGGCTTTCCAGTGTGAGCATACCTTTCTCTCTCTTGCTTTAGTCAGAAAGAAAAATTATGAACAGGGAGGATAGTAAGTAATTGTATTGATTGACAGTCACTCCACTGAGTTGAAGCTTGTAGCTGGTGAGACTACTGGACTTCATGCTGTAGGATCAGTTAGACATTGTTATGCTGGCTATACATTTTTAAGGCTATCTTTGCCAGTGTAAAGTCCTGTAAACATTATTGAGGGCATTCAACACCTGGCCTTCAGGCCAATTATTTTTAATTGATTCAGCTATATATAATCTAGGATTGATCCCTTCTGGAAAAGGTTGCACATGTCTGCTTGCACACCAATCAGCCTGAGGCTCCTGTTGACACCCTACGATACTTTATAGCTTTTTTCCACCCAATGCATGCTGCAGACTCCCAATGTAATTTGTTTATGGCGTGGTTCTTCAGACTGTGTTGCGTGCTATGGGCATGATTTGCAAATGTGCGGGAGAGCAAAGCATGCTGATGTAGCATTGGAGGACTGTGTAGGATCAACTGTGTTGACTCTGGAGTGTGCTACGTGTGGAGGTGATCCCTGATTGCCTCCCAGGAGACCTCCTGGGAATGAACTAATATGTATGCTGGTTGGAATAGGAGTGACTCAATCCGTAATCAACTGACTGTACTTCAATCTCTGAGGTGTTACGGGAGCAGAAGATAAAAAGAAGTGCAGATAGTCTTGTCTTATTACAGGAAAAGGAGGGACATACAAAGAGAATGTGAAGTGGGTCTGTTCGAAAGAGTTGGAGGCAGGATATCATTAGTAATTTTGGAATATTAATGACCTGGGTCCTGCCAATACAGTGCTGTAACGGTTAGCTGCATACACAGAACTATAGAATCATAGAATTACAGAATGGTTTGTGTTGGAACAGACCTTTAAAGGTCATCTAGTCCAACCCACCCTGCAATGAGCAGGGAGATCTTCAATTCAATCAGACTGCTCAGAGCCCCATCCAACCATCCCATTCCAGGGATGGGGCATCTACCACCTCTCTGGGCAACCTGTTCCTGTGTTTCACCACCCTCATCATAAAAAATGTCTTCTTTATATCTAGTCTAAATCTTCCCTCTTTTAGTTTAAAGCCATTGCCCCTTGTTCTGTCGCTACAGGCCCTGCTAAAAAGGCTGTCCCCATCTTTCTTATATTTACTTAAAAATTGAGTAGCATCCTTGTAAAGTTGGAGATTGTTATTTGGATATGAAATAGTAAGTATCATTGAGAGTATTTACCCAGTGCATCCAGTACAGTAAACATGGAAATATTGCACAATACTTTGCTGGACTTCTGCTTTTTTGAACTCTATTCCAATCTAAACTACAAACTAGACCACACATGCTGTTAAAACAAACCTAGGAGCAGAGTAGGACTCCAACCCTTTTTTGGTCCTAACAAAGGCAAAACTGATTGTGAAGGCAACACATTTCTAGTCACCTGTTAAGTCAGTTAGATAAAGGTTTTAAATAACCGTGTTCTACAAAGATGAATGTAAACCACACACACTGTCACTGTGTCAAACCAATTTCAACCATCACAGTATTATGAGAGTTCTTTGTTGGGCATGTCAACATATACACACATGCAAAAGCAGTTAGATTGTTTTTGTTTGGTGGTTGGTTTTGGTTGGTTGATTTTTGTTATTTTCAGTTTTCTCAAATGTTTACAACCAGATATTCCCTGAAGCAGCTGATAGATTTGTTTCGTTTTTTGCATGTACTTCTTTGAAATTCATAAAATACAAGTTTGCAAGAAATAGGGAATTCTGAGTTTTCCTATATGAGAAGCATGAAGAAATGAGTAGCTTTGTGGGTAAGGAGACTTCCGCTCTACATAGTCTGAAGGACAAAAATATGAGTAGCAGTTTCTTTTTTGTGGTTTCAGATTACAACAACACAACTGTAACATGTACTCTGGAAGGGTAATACCTAATTTGGTCTCCTTCTACATCCAAATTAAATTTCTGTGTTAGAATGTGAAGATGGCTGCAGTGAAACATGCCATTCAAAAGCATATCTCCAATCTGTTCAATTTCATACATATCCGTGATGTATCCTGTGATCATATTTGCCTAAGGCCTTGTTTACACACAAAAGTAGCTGTGGTTAAAATAAAATCATCTTTCAAAACAATTTGATTAAAGTAAAAAAAATGGAATTCAACATAAATTTGGAGTTAGTGAACTGATTTTGGGTGTGTTTCAATAGGTCTCTTCAAACACAGCTGGCTTCATATCATCAAGAAATGGTGATGTCTTTATTGAGTTGACCTGCTATAAAAAAGTGTCAGACTTGTTTATTACACCTTCTTAGAAAAGTTTCATTCTTTCATTGTACTAAAACAAAATGTGTATAGACTAAATAGTATGCTAAACATGAAGTAGGCATGCAAATATTTCAGAGTCCTGACCCAGATTACCAAATTCAAATAAATCAGTGTTACTCAATAAATAAACTAATTTAAGTGTGCTTGGGCAAGGATTTACTCTGATTTAACTAGGTCTTCTAAAAGGCAGTTTTAGTTAATCAGTGCACTTTTGGTACAGTCAGGAGCCTAAACTCCCTTTTGTTCATTTGTTCATTTGCTTGAAGTACCAGAGAAGAATGAATTAAGATGGATTTTTATATGGAGGGAGACAGCTTGGATAATTATCAAATTTTATTACAAGAATAGCAGCTACATTCATGCAGGTACATGCATCTTTCTTCCTACACTTCACCTAAAATTAAAAGATGTCAAAGCAGTTAGTAGAGTTCCACTCCATTCCTCTGCTATGCCCTTAGCTGTGGTATCTGAATGCTGGGATGAAAGAAAAATGTCTTTGTGTCTTAAAAATTTAATTTGCAAAAGTGATGAATGATTCAGTTACTTCCATATTAGGGGCAGTCTGAGACATTTCCAGACAGCCTGATTTTCAGAAAATGTCGAGCACCTAACCTTTGAAAATCAGATTTTCTAGTTTGACATTCAAAAATGAATCATTCACAGTCACAGATAGCTTTGAAAATGTATCTCCTTTCTGCAGCTAACAAAAACTAAGGGCTTCAGAAATGATGGAGAAACACAGTCAGTCGTAAACTTGTCACTGTGCCAATAATAAGCATTAAAATACTGAGCTGGGAGATCTCAGTAACAACACTGCATAATAACTGTGGTTTTCTTTTCAGGTGAAATATTTTGTTCAGGGCTTTGATACATCAAAATACACTAAGCCATCAGCCATTCTCAGATGTGTTGCAAATGAGTATTTTGTTCTTCCTAATAAACAGTAATCATTCTCCATGTGTATCATGGAGGTGAGCTATGCTGTCATCTTTCTGCTTGCATGAGGCAACTGCTATTTTCCAAGTTCCCCAACAGGAATGGATCAGATTAGGGATACTATAAAGATGAGACTAATGTCGGCATTTTTGGGAAAGTGGTTAGCAACAGCGGTGCTCTGGAGATTTCCCAAACTCTGGGAACTGAGTTGTATGCTGGCATCATGCTGCTTTCTGGAGCCAGACCTAATATCCGTGGCTGGGTAGCCCAAACATGTCCAGAGGCTTACAGATACTAGACGTTAGAGATGGAAAAGAGGTTTTGGAACATTCTCCATCCCTATTGCAAGATTATGGAGTCAGTGTGAGATTAGTCATTGTGTTAAATTTGCCAGGGGTTTATTTTGGCCTATTTTTAAGTGTCCTTAGTGATAAGTTAAGGGGTTTCTACCACTTTCTTTCAATAGATTTCTTTGTTTGGAAACGTCTTACAACTGATGCAAATTTTTACTGACTTTAAATACCATTGTGCATAGCTATATTTAATTTTCCCACCCAGGTCCTTTTCTATCAATGCTAATTCCTGTGGTATTCATAAGATTAATTATTAGAGTAATTATTGGATAATTAGTTATTCATGATACCGATGCCAATTCAGTTCATTATGCTGCAGGTGAAACTGCTGTTTGTGTAGCATTGTCTAGTCACTTTTATCTGATGTTTTAGCATCACTAGAGCTAAAGCAGACTAGGGTTAGGATTTAGTGTAAAACACTACCACAAATATTTTTGTAAAATCCAGTCAATAGCATTTACATTTGCTTCATTCTGTTCTTCCATTGGTTTTATACATTCACCCCACAAATCTATTTAGCACCTGTTTCTTCCTTTTGTTCACAGTCTTTACCCCATTCTGCATACCCTACCTGTAATATAAAGGCTTAGAAATAGTGGAAAGGATCTTCCCTAAATTAAGGTTCATGTCTTAGGAGAAAAATAGCCTTACAAATTTATACCCTGTCCTTGCATTCCACATTTGGCATTTGCTTCTTTAATTTAGCTGTAAAAGAAAGTTCCCTATTCTCTGCCTGCCTCTTTCTTAAGGTCCAAGTTGGATTTGTTCCAGCAACAGTCTGAGCGAAGTTCTTGGAACACTTGCTTTCATTATATATGTTTCATACCAGTGGGAAGAGGCTATAGAGATGCTATAGAGATGAGGTTTTGCAATACGCTCGTAGTACATCTTTTGGGATTGCAAAGCTAGTCCTGCTTGAAAACTTCTTATAATACCCTGTTTTCAAAGGATATGTCTATTTTATAGTCATTTTTAACCTGAGTTATGTAACTGCTCCAGACATTATTTTTTGACAGAAAAGTGGGATCATTAACTGATTGCTTCCTTTGGGTTAGCTGGGCCTTATGACTTCCATCATATTATTTCTCCTCAACTGGAATGAATTCTCATACACTGAGAACCTTAGCAGTGTGTTCTGATGTGGATAATCTGACGCTTACTGAAAGGTAGTGAGTTTCCTCAAGGTGAGATCAAAGTATCATATATGCACGTGGGTAGTACCAGTGTCTTTTGTGTTTTTTCACCATTCTTTATTCCACTGTGGAATGTTTGCCCCTTTGTGATAACATCTTTATACTTATTTTTCCTATGCCTCCTTTTTTCCCTTTACATTTTTCTGCCGCAGGCCCTTTCTTCATTGCTTTTTTTTTTTTTTTTCCATTCTTTGATGACATTTAGGAAAAAACAGCAGAGAAAGGTCCTCCTTTTGACCATATTTATTGATGTGGCCTCTCTGGTTGCCTTTTGACAACTTTCTTAACTGAATTTCCCTTCACAAAATTATTTGTAAAGGCAAGGCATTGTAAAACTCATATCTGAATGTATTTCTGTGAGACTGCACATCAGGATGATTTCGGTGGCCGTCTTGAAATCTTTCTGTGGATTTGGGAACCCACCAGAGGTCAGGAGTTACGGCCAGTTGGAAAACTGCAGTCTGAGTGGCACACTCAAGGCTTACAGGCTCAGCACAGAGCAGATAGTTCAGAGCAAGCCATTCTTTGAATGAATTCACATAAAGTAATTAGTGAATTATTAAAGAACGTGACAAAATACAGTTTGCTTGCACATCATTTGAGAATAGAAAATGGAGAAAAAACGGTCAAACACGAAGCTTGTGAACGGTTCAGGCGGTACTAGTCGTCTTTTAGGTGGAATGTGACCCTGCTAACCCTGAAGTGTGAATTAGACCTTTGATGTTCAAGGGGATTCAGAATTAGGCAGACAGATTTCATCCAGCCTGAGACAGTACTGTGTGACTGGTGCAAACTCTCCCTTTCAGTCAAACCAGGCCCGGTTTGTAACCAGCCTTGAAACTTAGGACTAGAACTAGTAGAATACTTTGAAGAACTGGGCAAGAGGTGGCAAGACATCTGTTCCTTAAAAAATAAAAAAAAATTGATGAAGATAGAAGGAAAGAAAATGGAGGAGAAATGGTAGAGATAACAGGGAGATGAGAAGAACACTTATCTCTTTTCTCCTGTCTTCTCCCTTATTTTTGAATAAGTAATTAACGTATATTGAACTATCACTGTCACCCTTATCATGTTGGCATTTACTGTGCTGGACTATTTAGCAAGGAATAAAATACCCTTATCTTTTACATGTGTTGATTTGACAACTTACAAAAGACAAACAAGGGTTTTCTTCAGAAAACATGAATGTTGTAGGGAAAATGTCCTGATCACAGGTGAAAAGCATCATAATTTTTCTCCACTTCTGGCCTTTTAGATTCAGTGTGATCCTGGTAATGTTCACGTCTGCAGGATGTCCCTGGATGTGAGAATTTCCATTGGATAGGTACAGCTATGTAATAAATAAGTTAACGTGCTCAGACCACATACCTGAAAAGGCATAGGAAGAATACAAGTTACATTGATTTTGAAACAAGTAGGCATTTATGGTAATTGTGAATGAAAATCACAGCTGTACAAATAGGCACCAAAAAGCCATGTGTATCCTATTCCCAGAACTCCAACTTAAGTGCTTAAAACTGGGCAGATTTGAGGTTGATGGGGAGTGTCTGTCTATACAGTCCATCTATGTCAGAAAAGATTTTTATGCAGGGAACAGGTCTTTGTCCCTAAGAAAATCTGATGGAAATGTGCTTTGTTCATGGGACATACCCTGGAAACAGTGAGAAGAAGGAAACTCATCTCCACGCTGGCAACATGGTGAAAACCCAATTGCAGTTGTGTCGTGACTGTTAGAACCTTTGGTACCAATTGCATCCACAAGCATTGTCCTGCAGTTTGGGTCAATATTTCCCCAGGAATGTAAAGCCATTTGTCATGGCCCTGCAAGCTTTCTTGGTTGTTCTCCCCATGTGTAGCACTGCCATAGAATTTTTTATCAGAACACATTAAACAGAGCTAAATCCACTAAATGAAATATTGTTAAAACTGCTTTGTATTTGGCAAAAATAGAAATGTATGATTTTTTTCCCCCCAAAGAAGTCAAATTATTGAACTGTAGTGTTGTTTAGGAGGAAACAGCTTCCCTCTTTGTTCAGCTAAGAGGTAGCATACAAGGTCATTCATTTAGAAATAGGGTAATTTCTTGTACTTTACTAAATCTTGTCTTGTAAAGGTAGAAAAACAGAAATATCAAAAAGACTGTATGATATATAATGCATACTGTGTTTTCTGAACCTTGGAAAGAACAGTTCTTTCAGTGCGCCCTCCTTGCTCTTAACCCTAAGTAATCTATTACCCACTGCTACTCTTATCAGATGGCTTCTCTGTGGAATGAGCTAGTCCTGTTTCAGGAACAAATTCTTGTGCTGGGTAAGGTCAAGTGGAATAAGTTTTTGGTAACCAAATTTTAATCTTGCTTTGTTGTAAATCATGAGAAAGCATACAGATTTTCATCAGTGAGAATTCTTAATTGGATCCCAGGTCTCCGGTGATCGCTTTGTAATGTCACAAATCATCCGTAATCCACTTTTGAGGTCACAGGGAAAGCTCCCTATGTTTGGTTCTGTTCTGATATTGTTTCTTTCTAACTTTGTGCTTTATGTAATTATAACAGAATAACATGCTTGTGGCACCTTTCATTTTTTGTGCTGTAAGAGGCTAATAAACCATTAGGGCTATTTTACAACATGGTGAGTGCTGTTTTGCAATGTTTCATTAGCCACAAATCCACAAGTCACCTTCAGGAATTCCAGATGACAGACTGAAGGTATTTTTGCAGCTGTTCTATGGCAGCTCATGAAAGTCCTGTTCCCTTTAAAGAAAAAAAAAAAAAAAAACCAACCACAAAACAAACCAGGAAGACCTTTTTATGTATCAGTCCTTTTGACAGTCCTCTATAAAGCAAGAAGACGACTCATCTCGGTTACAGCCGAGTACTGTGTGTTTTAGCCATATGCCTGTGGATAGTTCAAATATCATCTCTCTTGTAAAATACCTTTGCTGTAGCATTGAAGGAAGTTAACGCCTTTGAATAGGATACAATGTGCTCCAAAATGCTTTGAATGGCTGTTCACTTAATAAAATATCGCCTAAAGCGATGCTATCTTCTGACTATTATATGGTGTTTCATGAGTTGACTTTTAAATTGAATTCCCTGCCATCTTTATGTACCGGAGAACATCTTGAAAAAATCAAGCTACAAATAGTGACTGTTTTCTAAAGGTCAAAGAAATTGTAAGGGGAAAAAGAAGTCTTTTCTGAAAAGAAATATTCAGGAAGCCCTGAATATTTATATACTGATATCATCTTTAGACCTCCAGGGTGTTTCAGAGTACAGACAGCTACAGTTTTTAATAAAAATGTTTTCCAAACTGAATTTCATTTCTCATTTCAGATATATAAAAAAAGATTAGTTTCCTGACTCATACTCCTTTGTTTGAGTTTTAACAGTTAATGTTTGGTTCTTTTCCAAAACAATTTTCTGTCCTTTTTAAAAGTACTACGGCTTGGGATATAGAACTGCCAACGACTGTTTGGAAAAACATATGCTAAAGACTTGCCTGCAAGGTGGTGGAAGAGGATGGACGTTTCATTTGAAATGACATTTACATGACAATATTTTAGCATGTATTAGCTGGTGAGATAATGCACATTCTATACTGCTATTTTAAAAGTGCAGTTGATTTACTGAGTATTAAGTCAGTGTGCAGATGTCTGTGTTTGTCCATCTGCTCTGAGTGCTCTTTTGGCACTCCTCCACTTTCATCCTTACCAGGATGCACATGCATCTACTGTTCTTTTCATGGTGATGAGATATCATTTACCTGTTTAACTGCTCGTCCTGCTCAGGATTGGTCCATTTACATCTGTGAACTGTATTGTTATACCATGTTTTCTGCACCTGCCCTGAGACATAAAGAGGAACTGCTTCCGCTTGCTATCTGGGAAGAACTGAAGGATCAAGAAATCCTTGAAATGAAGCATTGCCACGACTCTGCACTATGACAGTCATCAAATAGTCTGTGGAGTGCAATGGGAAAGGACATCTTTGTCTTTACAAAGAGTACAAAGGCCAGATAGAAGGTGAAGGAGCAAAGAATATGAAGTCCTTGAATAACATCCAATGCAGAGGGACACAGGTATAAGCTGGTCTTGGCATTCAGTAACCTTCCAAGCACTGGCAAGCCATATGAGATAGGGTATGAGACAAGATAGCAACAGAATGGTAATGAACACTTCACAGCAACAGCCTCACAGCCCATCTTCCCACATGAGAGTTGTTCTCCTCTGACTGGCAGCGAGATGTTGGATTTGCAAACAGAATCATCCATATGTTTCTGCATGGCCACAGGAGAGCTGCCCCTGTGCTCACCTGGGTGGACTGTGCACAGTGGCTTGGTAGCTGTCACAGGAGCTGGCTTGCACAACTGAAGGTGTATGGTCGCCACCACGTAGGTGCGGTTGCTATCATCATGAAATGAAGCATTTTATCTGTGTTGGCTGGACACAATGGCATCCAAAAAGACATGGGTTGTAGGATGTCATAAATTGTGGGGGATTTGTGAGTTTGATCCCTGTCCCACACTATCAGTTGTTTTCTGTCTTCTGCATTGTTCATAATAACTGACCAGGCAAGACCCCAGATAATGTGGGGGCCCATAGCAGGACATGGGGTATCAAATACACAATCTGATTGCTGAGGGCTGAGTACAAAGGCAGAAGAAGAGATGGTTGCCTTGTGCCTCTAGTTATGTATCTTACCATCTAGTATGGAGTAGTTAGGGTGACCAAGACAGCTGTGAAATGTGACCTAGACAAGCTCCACATGAACCACACACGTGCACAACCCATGGCCCTAGCAAAACAGAGTAGTATAGCTTCATGAAGCAGCAACGTGTGTGTAAGGGAAGAGAGAGAACCTCATCTGCATGTACTGGAAATGCGAGCTCTTCATCAGAGGCACTGGAGTTTGTTCAGTTGCCGAGGAGCATGGGTTAGTGGAATTTTACTTTCAGGACTTCCAGGCTTTGTGCGCACCTGCGCGGGTTTTTAGAAAAACTAAGATATTTTGGGTAGCACCCAGAGGTGGAACCAGGAGCAGTGGGAGGAAATTAGGAAAGAAAAGACATTCTCACCTTGGAGTAAATCACTAGAGGGTGATGGAAGCTTTGTTATTTCTGTGTTTCAATCCTAGACTAGGCAAAACCAGAGAATATGTGGCAGGGAGAAAGGCTCAATTCAGAAAGGTGGGCTATGAGTTGGCTGTTTGCATTTTGGCCAAAAAGAATGGGACTGGAGAGATTTTTTTACACACCATGTCAGTTTTTCCTGGGCATTTATTGAACTTGAGTTTGAAAAGAAGTGGTGAAAAAGAAATACTTGATTTATCAAAGAGACTGTATGCAACAAATTAACCTTGAAGGAAGAAGGTTCTCTCTGCCTTGAAGCAGATGGGGTGTGGAGGAATTTGCCCAAAGGATTCCTTGCTGGGATCTTCAGCCTGGCAGTGAGGAAACAAAGTGGTGAACAAATACTGAACCCTCCTGTGTGTCCTTCTGAACAGAGAAGTGACGTAAAAGGAGAGCTTATGCTATCTGAAATCCCTGCGTGCTGCTGACTTAAGTTCTCATAAAGTGGGGCTTGACTGTAGCATTCCAGATCCACGCATAGATTTGGCAGATAAAAATCACAGCATAATTTGTGACTCCTGAAAACAAATTAATGAATACAATAAAAATTCATGTTCTCTCTCTCAGAGATGAGATGAGAGGGAGAGGGAGGAGTGAAGGAGAGAGAGGAGTAGGGCTAGTTGCAGTGTTCTAGTTTGGTACCTATATTCTATCCAACTTGTCAGCCGTCACTTCCCCAGCCCCTGGCTTCAGAGCTCCTCAGCTCCTTTCCTTTTCATTCCTCTCCAATCACTCCAAGATCTACCATGCCCTCCGTACTCCCTTCTACTGGCACAACCTGTACCAGTCTCACTTTCCCATTGTATTTCTTTGTGTGTACAACACACTCATTAAAGAATAAATGTACCATACACGCCATGTCAGTGTCTTCATTTGTAGCCCTTGCTCCTTTTCTTTCACAGTCTTTTCTCTTTTGCTATCATTTATACAGATAAAAAAATTTCCTCAAGAAAGTGTTGTGTTGTATTGTTTTATTTCCACATGGTCTGTAGCAAAGTGTCAGTGTGGGATGTGAAAAGAATACAGGAAAGGAATGACGGGCCATAATAATAAGCTCCAATTAAATAGATATAGATTACACTCTGCACAAAGCTGGAATCTGGTGTTCTACTTAGCATCTATCTCCTGTTCCACATTTCATGGGCAGATACGTTAACTACACCTACAGTTTCTGTATGTTTCCCATTTAAGGCCCCTTGTTACGGTTGCTGCTAAGTTTGCCAAATTGTTTTAACTGTGCAGGCTGGAAGTTTTCCATTCTGGGTATCTACATCAGGTTGAATTTAGAGGGGTTTTAGAGGAAATAACATATGTTATTCATGTTTAAATTAATTCATTTTCAGTTGACTCTTCAATCCTACAATTTGAAGCAAGCCTTTAAATTTTGTGGCAAATAAAGAAGAGGGCATGTTGCCCTCATGCCAGAATGTGCCCTTTGATTACTTGTGTTGGGTGGGGAGAACACTCCTTATGCATTTGGCCTTTTTTTTTTTTTTTTGTATTGTTGTTTTGATTTGTTTTGTTTTTAAATAATTCAGCAAAAACTTCAGAATTAAGCAAACGCTTTTGCCACAGAGTCCTTCTCTGCTAAGCATGGCCCACAGCAGACCAGCAGGCACTGGATACAATTTTTTTTTCCCAATTTGTTCTTTTGGTTCTTTCTTTGGCTCCCTTGTGTAGGGAGTTGCAGTAAAAAAAAGGGCTAGTTTCCTGATTAAGATAGATGAGGGCTTCTTCAGCAACTGGATTGTGTCTCCACATCTCCTGCCAGACCACCATTTGAGTCAGTCTCTTCTTGTACAGCCATTAGCTACATATTTTCCTGCCCATCCAGGGAACACTTCTGCAGACAGGTGTGCAGAATAGCTGAGAGCTCACAGGAGTGAGTGAGGCTGATTGCAGATGCCCCATACATGCAGTATGCAGTCAAGTCTAGGTATGCCAAAAAATCAAACAGCAGCAACTAGTTTTTGACAAGTCTGGCATTCCTTTTTCAGTACTTCACACTCCCAGGCTGTAGGGTGGGAATAGAGAGCCCTGAACCTGCAAGTGGTCTAGCAAAGGCATGGTGAGAATATCGCTACAAGCAGCCAGGAGGGAGTGAATACTTGTGCATGCCGTGCAGAGCTTAAGTACGTCATGTCAAATAAATTGGAGGCCCATGTGAGAAATGGGAAGACTAAAAAGAAATAAAGAATAGCCATCTGCTTACTGAATGAAGCACAGCTTGGATGGGTCAGAGGGAGGTTTGTGTGGCTATGTGGTAACTTACATATAATGTGGATTGGACAAATGGCATTAAGATTGGGAAATCTTGCAACTTCACATTCCTAATTCTTGAGAGCTTGACTTTCTAAGCCTGAACAATCTTTTGACATAGGTGTTTGAGAATGTAGAAGGAGACATGTACAGTCTGTGGCAACTCTGTTTCATTAGCATAAGTTTGGGATTTGCTGTTCCTGCCATGTACGTTATACAAAAACTCTTCTAAAATACTTTGGAACTTTGAAAAACATTTTTGGGAGACTGTTCCTTGTGTCTCTTGGCCTGTTAAGCAAAGTGCCTTGACTGCCATGAGGAAGAGCAAAATTAAAACTAGTACTTTTAGAACATATCTAAAATAATTTAAGATCACTTCCATGAATAAAAATTCACTGTTTTAAAGCCCAACATCTCAGACTCCCTGCATTTCAGTGAGTTGGTCTGCTGGGAAGCTGCTAAAGTTCTTCCTGTTTCATTGACTAAGACAATATACACATGCAGCTTTAAAACCAGAACAATTTCATAATTTTCAGAATTAATCTTGCCTGTCTGGGTCCTCATGAAGGTATAATTTCTGAGGAAATTCCACTTCTTTGGTGGGGGGAGGGAGGAAATAGTTCCGTGGCAGGTTGGCTTTAAAATATAAATGGTGCTGTTTGAAGCAGCTTAAAAGCCAGGAATGCCAGACTGAATTGGGGAGACAGATTAATGGGCAGGTGATGCAATCATAGTTATGTGATAAATTGCTTGGTTATTTCTTTATCAAATGCCCTGCAGTACAATATGTCACATGTTTATCACACACATACACATAGCATACATACACATAGGCAGATGTCTTGGGGCAGATACTCAGCAAGCATAAATTGACTGAGCTCCCCTGAAGTCCCTTTAAGTCCTGGAGCTTTGCCATTTTGTACCAGTTAAGGACTTGGCCCCTTTGTCTCAATCTATGTTCACTAAGCTGCAGACCAAACTGATGATTATTCCTCTTAGTAAGTGTTGCAAGTTTCTGGCTCTTACTTGCTAATGAAAAAAAAACGTTCTAACATGAAACTGGGCTTAGATCCCAGTTTTCAGTCATACTCTCCATTAAAAGATGAAGGATGTGGCATACATCACCTGAGAAGCATAAATCAAATAGTAATAGTGCTGTTGTTTTCCTAAAGAACTCAGGGAAGGACTTAATTGCGTTCACATCTCCTACTGCATCTAGCCTGGTGTCTTGAGTCAGTTGCATTAAGATTGAGAAATCCTTACCAAGGATACAACGCACACAATGGTTACAGTCACTGATGTAATACTGGCGCCAGTAAGCTTTATTTTATTTAAAAAAATACTACTTTCCATGTACTTTAAAATAGTATAGACATAAAATATTTTTTAAAAAAACAGAAGCTCTGTCTGTGTAATTTGATGCTGAGCCTTAGCAAAACAGGCAAAGTTCCAAATATTTTTCCCTGCTCAAACGGTTTAAAATATGTTTCCAAGGGTGATTTGGCTGGAGAGGCAACCACTGGGGAATTACAAGCTGAAAAGTTTTATTTTTTGTGAAGATCTGTATTTCTGTGAAGAAACCGCAACTGCTTTTAGGGCTGGCCAGGAGCCAGAAGTAAGGTATGCTCAAAAAACATTCGCTCAAGTGAAGTCTCATTAATGAAGCTGAAAGCAAAAAACATTTTTCGTAAAACTTAAAAGAAAGCCACTGAGATAAGTCCATTGCAAACAGAATACTTCGACTAGTACGTAAGGCTCCTGTCCTGTGAAGACTTCTGCTGACATTTCCCTTACCTTGCTTCCCACTCACACCAAATTTTTGCACCACTAAAATGAAGGGAGTTTGCCAGATTGGGGCCTCCCTTTGTACTTAATTAGTGTTTGACATGTTCAGTAGGAAGTCAGATCAACTAGAGGCATAAGTAACGCATAATTTTGCATTGCCAGGGGAACTTTAATTTATGAGCTTGTTATACTTGTAGCCAAATATTACTTTTGGCAAAAAGAATGTTTACAATGTTGTTGTTTGGACAAATTACAACTATTTTTTCCTCAAGGCTTGGTCCACACACCCCTGGAAGAAAGAGAAGACTGTCACTGCTTTCCAGAGCAGGCTTTCTGCCTGCGTGTGGACATGTAACACCATCTGACATTTTAAAGGACTTGGCTCTTGGGAAGCCTGTGAGCGACCTGTTTGGGAGGCACCTGGGCTATCTTCTCTACATGCTATCTGACACCTGCAGTATTTGTTTCAGTGCCTGGGCTAAGACCTTGGCAGAATTAGGCACATCAGTCCCATCGGTGTGCCAGGCCTACTTCTCTGCAAGCATCACCTACCTTCCTGTGCTGGACATGTTTTCCTAATATGCCTAAATCTAGACTTCAGCACAGATCGCCTTGCTCCCATTAAAAAAAAACATGACAAACTAGAGTAGTATTTGCATCCTGTATGTGCCTGGGGGGACCTCAGCTTGGAGCACAGGGTGATCTCTGACAATCAGCTTCAGAGGAGAACATCTCTGGTCATTCTTGCTCAGAAATATTCTACAGTTGTGGTTGGGCCTTTTTCACAATAGCCCAGTAGTTAAGGAGTTTGCCCAGGAGCTGGGAGACAGGAGCATGCACCTTCCTGTTGGCTGTTTCTCTGGCCTCATTACTCTGGCATTCCTCTCTGCATGGTAGTACAGCTTCGACAGGGAAGGTGGGAATGACCTTTCCAGAAACCTGGTAGCACACCTTTTCTTGGCAGGTCAGAACTGTGGGGTTTTCATCCAGTGTGGTTTTGGAGACCTGGCAGCCCATGACCTCCCTTCTTGGATGATTGCTCATGCCAATATGACATCAAACGAAGAGGAGAACCCGCTAGAAATAGCCATGTTATTTTTGAAGTCCAAATCAATTTGTGCCTCAGTGTACAAACTCTGTGCTTTTAGACTATGTGACTAATATGCATGTTAAAGTAGGACATCTAAGAGGTGTGCATGTGTTTAAACACCCATTTGCTATCAGCACTTCCCATGGAGTAGTCTGCCGTCCACCTGCTCAGCCTCCAGGTCTCTTGAACCTCTCTTTGAAGACACCCACTTTTTAATGTTGACCAGTGGGACTTCATATGCTGAATTCTGACTTATGCAACACTCACCAGGGAGCATGTGCCTAATTTCTAGAAGTCATCAATACCTAAATTAGAAGCACTTCATCCTTTCCCTGGACCTCTCTCCAAACAAGAGGCACTTTCATTTTGCCACCTCTCCATTTACTTCCCCCTTAATCATATTTCAGGAAATAGCTACTTTGTGTGACATGCTCCCCTACAGAAGACCAAAGAGTGGATGAGAGGAAATCTAGGTAATCCTGACAAGCACAGCATTTAAGGTACTTCCATGATGGACTGCAGGAGGACTTGTGTCCAGCTCTCCCAGGGCCCTGAGAGCAGCTGTGTCATGGAAGCCAGCGGCAGGGAATTAGTCTTGCTTTCCATGTTGTGGAGCAGTCAGTACTTGGAGCAGATTCATACCTTCAACAGACCAACATTAACTCCAGTCCAGACTATTATCACTGCAGGTTTAGTGTTCAGTTAACAGTGAGTTATTGCCTGGTAAAAATGGTAGGGATTATTATATAGACACTGGGCCTCAGGGAAATGGCACATGCAACTATTGCTGTACTTTGATCATAACATCCTAAGGGTTGCACACCAACTTCTGATTATATTTTACAGCTTTCTCTGCTCTTTTCCTGTGTCTAATTCCTTCATGAAAGAAAGGACTAGAAATATTTTTAGCAGGCCAGGGGATAGCCATGGCACCAGAATGCAGATCACAGAATGTTTTGCATATGTGACCCATCCTTCAAACAGCCTGCAAGGAAAATCTGAGATTTATCATCTTTTCAGATATTGAGTAATTTTTAATGTGAAATCCTTTTATTTTGGTTATCCTGAATAAGCTCCTGGAGCAGCTGCTTTATTTTTATATTTTTACTGCAGTATAGTTTAGTGCTCTTTCATCCTCCATTCTTTCATTAGCTTTTATGGTTTGTCCCAAATAATGTCTGAGAACTACCTTACTGAGACAGTGTGAAAAAAACAGAAAGAATTAGCAAATACATTTTAAAGGGCTACATATGCAAATATTGCCAAGGCTTTTAACCGTGATGGTGCTCTGAACACTGACTATTGAATAGCTGTGCTCTTGGCAGTCTAACATCTGTAAGAGCTTCTAGGATAAAGTAGGCAGTCTCTTCTCTGGAGAGTTATTTAATGAGCTCCTCCATTTTTATACAACTACTGCAATGAGTCCTTACTCCTTCTCCATACTGCCAGCCTCCTGCTCCACGCACACAGCCTCCAACCTGAACACCAACACATGAATGGAGAAGCACAAGTCAAACTTCTGCACTGGCATTTCATAATCAAAGCTCACTCACTGGAAATCTTTCTCCATTTAGATAATATCAGAAAAGGTTGCTCTAAATTGTGTCAAGAGTCAGACAGTGGAATGCAAAGATTCCTCCCCACCACTGCTAAGCGCAATCTAATAAATCAGAGTGAGCGTGTCTCCAGGTTATATCCATTTACCATAATCTCTTCAGGCTGAAGCAAACTACCAGGACTGGATTCAAAGAGCTCAGTGGCACTTACTATGTTAGGTGTGTGGTAATCTCTTCACAGGTTGTCAAGTGATTCTTGCAGAGATCATAATGCTAGATATTGGAGATGTCTAGCTCTACAATGCTCAGGGGAGCGGGTCAGGAGCAAAGCACATGCAGGATGATGCCCTTCTGAACCAGTCCTCCCAGCCTCTGTGGTCAGCAGTTGCACTGCAATGGCCCATCATGGTCATCCAATTCCTTTTTGAAAGGGTCTGTATTCTTTTGCGGTGTACCACATACTGTGGCAGAGGAGTCCACATCTTAATTATGTACTGTGTAAAGAAGTGTGCAAGGGATTTGTTTTGTATCTGCTACCTGCTATGTTCACAGGTCTGGTATTGTGGGAAGTAATGAAGAGCCATTCTTGGTTTACTTTTTCCACAGCACCTATGACTTCATCAATATCCCACCCAGACATCTTTTTTAGGTTGAAGGTCTGTCTGATCTCCACCAATTAATCCCTACTGACAAAGTTACACAGATTCAGTTACTTTTACCTCGTAGTAATTGTCTTTCAGAAATATCTAATATGTGCTCCTTGTTATTTTGCATTTTGGACATCTTGGTAAGAAAAGAGAGGGAGGATAGAGCAGCAAAAGATGAATTAAAATTGTGCATAAATGAGGTAGAACCCCTTACCAGGCTGCTATTTTCTCACAGCAAATCCAAAAGGCCAGTTCCCCTTTTGAAGATGTGTGATGTTACCCTTGGGTTGTGGAAGGAAAAGAATTCATCTATATGTGGCTCAATGTTACCCCGCTGAAATTAGCTAGTGTCTGACAGTCACTGCTTGGAGCTGACTCAATTAGACGTCTAGTTTACAGCCTTTCACTGAAGTTGGCATGGGCTTCATTATTAATAAAGTCCCATGCATGCATGCATTACAGATGATTAGCAAATAATGTATTTTCATGGAAACATTAGGTATCTGTCCGTGGGTGATTTGAAATGCTTCTTTAAATTCTGTACATCTATACCAACAGAAGATAGATCAAGTTCTGTTCATCCATACCAATAATTCATAGGGTTTTTGGCCTTTTTGTAGGGAGGTGATGCTGGCCATTAGGAATGGACCATATGCCTCTTATTATTCTAGCTAGTAACTACGTTTAGTTTTTAATTTAAAAAAATACATTGACTGCAAACTGGGTACGGCTTTTTTCCAGTTAATGGATGATCACATACACAGTGAATCTTTAGGAGACAGTAGAGCTATTCTGCTTCCATTGTCACACATGGTGCTGAGGATGAAATATTTCAACAAATCAGGTGCAATCATTATCACAATTTGTTTTCCCTGTCAACATGGCAAGTACCTTAGCCCAAATCTATCCCATGGTGTATTATGCTGGAATGTGCAATAAAAATAATTATTTCATTTGCACAATCTCTAAGAAAACTGCAGCTGCTCAGCTGCATCAGTAAGCAAAAAACACTTGAAAACTTCAAAGCACTGTGGCAAGTTTCTTCTGCCTTTCTACTCGTGAGCTGTGTCTGCTTTATTCATTAAGAAACCATTGGTTGAGTAAGAAGCTAATCATCCCATAGACGCTTCTAAGAAATGGGACATTAGGGAAACTCCATATTACATCTGTGCTGAAGGCGTCTTGAGCCTCCAGAGAGAGAAGAAACATTCAAATTAAAAATGTAGGTCCTAAAATGTGAGAAAAAGGTATGAAAAAATAATGAAATGCCTAATCTTTTTACTAAATTTTACTATGCACAAAATACAATCAGAATCATAGAATAGTTTGGGTTGGAAGGGACCTTTAAAGGTCACCTAGTCCAACCCCCCTGCAATGAGCAGGGACATCTTCAACTCGATAAGGTTGCTCAGAGCCCCGTCCAACCTGACTTTGAATGTTTCCGGGGATGGGACATCTACCACCTCTCTGGGCAACCTGTTCCCATGTTTCACCACAAATAAAAAGTCCATTCCTTACCTTGAAAATAAGTATAGAGTGTTATATATAGGATAAAGCCAAATATGTATAAGAATGCTTATATTTTACTTAAAAATATTTTTGAAACATTAGAAAGTTGGTTTATGTGTTTGTTTTCTTGAAGACACGGCCTGCCTTAGAGCTACACAAAAACACTTGAGACCCCTTACGAGGATAAAAATTTGAAGAGCACCTGAATGAAAGAGGCAACCAAAATCAGCTGGGTGATAAAAGCTACAATTTCACAAGTAATTTCTGTGCTTCCACATGTGAGTACATGCTCAGCACAGTTACAAGGAGTGCCTTTCAATCTATTTTTCAAAGTTGTGTATATGAATTGTGAGGCTGCGTCCCAATGCCGGACTTGATGTGGTCCATTTGGGATCCTTAGCTTAGCTGCAAAATGACTGTGACTCAAGATTCAAAAAATGACACTTTTGGAAGGCTTAAAACACTTGTGAAATTCTCAGTATACCTGCAAATTGAAATCTTATTGAAACCGTACACTTTCAATGAACTGTAGTTTATCTACAGTTTAAAAGAGGAATTTAGAGTGCACATACCAAGAACTAAACCTTAAACACTGTAGAAAAATAACAACAATATTTTGTAGCTTTGCTTGGCAAGTACAGATTCTTGTTTTAGAAGAACATGGCAGCTATGATTCTGAAAGCTCTCATTTCTCTTCTGAAACAGTGCGGCAAACTCTCATTGCCTTCTGTTTTTGAGCAACCAGAGAGACATACCCTGAATTGTCCACATTCCTCTGAAATCCTATGGGTGATTTCCAGAGGTAACAAATAAGCAGTATCACTGTACTAATTTTTTTAGTTGCATTCACTGAAATAAAAATAGAATATTTTCAATTAATAACATGAAAACAGAAAATGCCCGCATGGAAACAGACTATTGTAAATATTGGCAATCAGAAAACTGTACACTTTTTTAACAGACTCTTGAGACCTATGGCCGAGCCAGGAGGCTGGGTGATGCTTTCTAAATACTCCCAGACTCTTCAATTCTGTTTTCCACAGGTTAACTTTGATTAAATACCAGTTAAAATTCATGCTTTATTTTTGTAATTCAAAATTATTGAACAAAATATTAGGACCAGCAAGGCAGACATGTCTGATAAATTACAGTGTACTTTTACTAGATTAACAATGTGTTAGCTTTGACATCAGCTGTAATATGATCCAGTATTGCGAGATGCACTTTTGGATCCTGACATGTTTATTATTAAGCCTGGCATTTTTGCTGGATTTTTTAATTATTATTGTTATTAAGAGCTGAATGCATGTAGGTTATGGGGCAGGGTTTTTTTACAAAGTGACAATATGCAAGCTCCTGCTTGAAACCGCTTTACATGCCAAATGAGGTTATGGAGAGTCTAGAAATAAGAGCAAAAGTTATTACACAAAAGGGCTTGTGTCTTAAGATGTTAGTGTGGAATTTACCTTTACGTCAGCCTCCTGGTCTACTCAGACAAAAATGTACTGAATGTCAGTCATGGATGGGCAAACTAAGAGTATTGCCGGTCTCTTGACACTGCACTATTTGGATATGATGGATGTGGAGAAATTTAATCCTTCCAGAGGGAATCAGGTGGCACTGTCAGGACAAAGCGTGGAAACAGTTTTGTACTGGAAAAAGCTTTCCATTTTTGCCTTTTTGTGCCAAAAATGTTACAGTCTCCAGCTGTTCTGTGTTAAACACTAAATCTACTAGAGAAAAGAATCTCAAAGAAAAGGTTAAACATTGAATAGCGGTTTCTATTGGTTGGATTACATTTAGATCATATAAAACATGCTAAAAATCATTTCCCAGGCACTGTTAAAACATCTGCTTTCTGGATTAGAAAGCTAGACGTTCAAATCCAAGTTGGGAAAAAAAAAAAAGATAGCCAAAAGCTGTTTTCTTTAAAGGCCCTCTGCTGCAAACAAGTGAATTGAGTGTTTGTGATATCTTCCTATTATCCCAGAAGTCAGTCTGAGCAGACAGAGAAAGAAAGCAGATGTCCTACAGACTAAGACACTGTTATTTGAAGAACAATGTAAGTAATCTTCAAAAAATCAGTTATTTAATTTGGGCTTTCCCTTATGTTATCCCTGCGCTAAAACCAAGTGTTTTTCTTTGTCCTTTTAAATACAGAAAGAAGAATGGAACTGTCTGGTTCTTTGTCATTTGCACTGGGTTTTTAGCACTGTGTATTGCTTTTCCATCAATGCAGGGAATCCCAGCATTCATCCTGGCAATCTTATGTTTTCCTGTGTGCCTCACAGTTTCTCTACAGATGATTTATTGGTTTCCTTTCACAATAGCACCTTGCTCTGGACAATGACTCTAAACTTCTTCAAACTACAAATGCCGGTGTCGTGGCAGAAGCTGAGCACCATAGGTCAGCTGGGCAGAATTTTCTCTTGATAGTGCTACAAACTCCTGTGAGTTTAGCATAAACCTTTTGATATCTGGCGTTCCTTAAAATTCCCAGATTTCTAGATGTGTTCTGACAAGAATCTGACTTCGTACTCAAAAAATACATGTTTCTATTTTTGTGGTAGCCTAGAAAAAAACACTCTTGAACATAAGAATTAAAGTTCCCCAAATCTATTTTTTGAAATCATGTAATTTTAAGCCCATCTCATGATTTTCGGAATGACTCACAACTTTTTTATTTTAGAAGTTCAGAGTACTGTAATGGAATGCAGAAAGCTGGTTACAGAGTGTTGACTCTTTTTGTCTTCAGTGGCTGACTTGCATAATTGAAGACAGATGAAAACATACTCTGGTCAACATTTTCAGAGCTATTTTGGGGTCAGGCTTGTGAATAGAGATAGCTGAAAACATCTTGTAGTTACTTTTTGGTAATTGGGTTTTAATTACTTGTTTGTAAAAAGTATTCTGTTGTTTCACCAAAAATATCTTTCATCTGAATGCTGAGAACATGAACACCCAAAAGGCTTTGGGTTTTAGATTTTTGTCTAAAGAATATCCAAACAAAAATTCTAAAAGCAAGCGGCTAATTTTTTTAATGTAGACTATTTGGTGCTGGGTTTTCTGTAGCTGCTACAGAGGTGTTATATATCATCAATAAGAGACCAAGTAGTCATCTAAAAGAATCTTTCTACTTCCTGAAAACACCAAATATTTCCTAAATTCTCCCCAAATTTTTCTTGAGTTTCTTGTATTCTGGAAACAGTGCTATAACCTGCGAATTACACCAGATCTGAAAATGGTTGCTGCATTTTACTAGCAAAGCATTAGTTGTCTGTGGATTACGCATGCTGCAATGTCTGGCATTTTGTGTACCAACTTTAAAATGCCTAACCAAAGGTCACGACAAAAGTGAAAGTACAAAGTCTGTCACAGATACACATGCTAATGACTGAGTATATGGAAACACAAAATACACATTTAACTGGATCACCTGGACAGCATATGAATATCTGTGAATATGCAAACTCCGAGAGACTCAGGCAGGGAGCAATCAAGCCATCACACAGACATTCATAGTACATTCATACATTTTTGTCCATTATTTGATCAGCTTTATGGTAAATTTGCTCATTATCAAATTTAGAGGTATCAGTCTGCTTTAAATGTTTCACTACATCAGTTCATCCTTAGCACTCACTCAGAAATTACTTGGAATAAGCTGATTGCTTCCCCTTCAACACACAAATCTACTGCATCAAGTAGCTATACCAAAAAGTATATGGGAGGGGCACACTGATGACCTGACTTTGCAAGTTCAAGGCCAGTACATTGCTAAAGGCCTCTAAGCCTGAAGGAAGCTTTAGTATGGAAGACAAGGAAAGCTTAGGAGGTCACAATTATGTTATGTTGCATGATCTATGCTGTCCATTTGTTGGTAAGATATGTGCCTAGGGTTAATTTGCTTTTATATTTTGTATAATGGGACAAGAAAACATTACATACACAAAGGACAAGCTAGGTGGATGGAGAGACTTTCTACTGTGTAAGAATTTAGTAGTTATAATGAAATGAGACTGAGGGTGTGTGATAACTTGGCACTGTTTGGGCTTTTAGCTTGCTTAAGCTATAGTTCACTACCGCATCCTGGGAGCACAAATTAGACACAACTTGCACAGCAGTGCTTTGCCAGGGCTGAGTAAAGCTTACAGTGTTGCTAGACTCTGAACCAAGGCAAGGCAGCATCTCAGATTTGGGGATGTAAACCTCAAGAGATGCAGAGACAAGAGTAATTCAATCGTCTCACTGCATGCAGGACGAAGGAGGCCATGTACGATCTCATGCAGCTTGTAGCATTTACATTATAATTGAAACCAGAGCAGCCAAAGGAGGTTATTTAGCATCTGCAAAGCATCTTAGTAGATGCTTAATGAATTAAGGTAGCTTATGATTTTCAGAAAGCTGAGTATTATCACTTTAGTTGACAGCCTATCCTAAGACATAATTATGTTGCTGTTGACCTTCTTGTCCTTTTCTCTTCACTTTAGCTTGCTCACAGCCACTTTTTATTCTTTCCGCTTTTTACCTCTCCTTCTCTTTTCTTTGCTACCCTGAGGCAGGTAGAATGAGAATCCTCGTGGAAATCAGTTGTGCGTTGCTTCCTGTGTTTCATCCTTCCCTGGTTGTTGTAGTGTCTTCATCATTCTGCTTGAAGTCTGCTAGTTAAATCATCCTTTGTTGAATAAAGCCCCAATCTCCAGTAAAGCTTTGTTTGCTGAAAAGCTTCTCTGTGATGACCATTACTCTAGTAGTGCAGTTCCTTGTAAACAAAGGTTAAGACTCTTCAAAAGGACTTTTTTTTTACAAGAAGACAAGCTTTTTAGAAATTAAGAAAATTACCCAAACTGGTAAAAAAACTGGTGGCCAGTAAAATCCCAGTTTCCTGACTTCAGTTCTATGTCATGACTAACTAATTTTTTTTCTCCAATTCAATATTTTTGTTTTCTGTAAAAACAGAAAGCTGATTTCACATTGATTTTCATGAGAAGATGTAGGCTACACAGGAAACATTAGCATCAAAAGAATACTCATTTTTTTTCTTTTAATAACATCAGTTCCAAAACAAAAGAGGACATCTTGATGTCTTTTCTTGAAAGATGCTTGTTATTCTTAGATATTACTGGAGTGATTTCATTAATCAGTTGTCTTCCTACTAGGTGTTATTTAGCTTTTCTGTCTCAGTATTCAGATACTGTAGTGTAGAAGTGGTGTCTAGTCACATGATACTGCTTTTGATCCATTTTTGGACAATATAAACTTTTTAAAGAGCAGAATATGAATTACTGGAATAATTATGTTGTTTGTGCTCAAATGTTTTTCTTCAACCACAGTTTGTGTATAAAAGTAGTTCTGAAAGGAATGCAAAGCTTCATGCTTAATCATAAGGGATTTTCAAGTCCCAACATTTTATAGTTACTTAATCTTTAGCAGTTATTAAAGAAAAAATGTGTAAAGCAAGAAAGGACAAAAAAAAAAAAAAAGTGATGGTTATGGTATCAGTATCCCCCTTGAAATTGTACGAGTGCAGGTCCAGCGCATTATATTCCCAGTGCTCATCCAGCTGACCTGCTGATAATGTGATGCTTCTCTTTTCCTGAGTTAACAAGTATAGGCAAAAATACTGCAGTGAGATCCAGCTAACTGTAGATTTTAGTCATCTGTAAGTTAGGCATCTTGTCCAGCATCTTTTCCAGCATCTTGTCCAGTCAGCTGGTTTTTGGCTCTTTTGTAAGCCATCTTTGGTGTCTGGGACAATGCAGAGCACATCAACATAAGTTAACAATTTTGAATATATTGGCCTATTCCTCTGAGCTCTGTGCAGATGTCTAGAAGGTCAAAAATTGTCCCATGCTAGCTGTGAGGAGCACTTCTTTTGTTGGACAGTTCCTTGGTCACACCAAGCAAGGCAAAAAGGTCACTGGTAATTGCATGATAAAAGCTATTAAGATACTGCATCTGTCAGTGTGAAAGCTAGAATAGTGCCTAATAATGTTATTTTCATTTTTCAGCTGTTGAAAGAGCTAATCCATTTCCCAGTAGTACAGAAGAAAAGATTCCCACTGACATAGTCAGGAACCGGTCTGAGCCTGGAAGGAAATATACCACAACAGTATGAAGGCAGCTGGAGATGGAACTAATAACAGCTCCGGATGGATATGCAGAAACAACAGAAAAGTGAGAAAAGAGTGGATAAAAGAACTGTAGTTCTATCTGTGGATTACAACACAATTGCTATATTGGGTAAATATTGTAATTTTTATTTCCAGGAATAAAACTTCCCTGTTTCAGTAATTAGAACAACCACACACTTACAAACCCGTATTTCTTTCTATGAGCCATGTCTCAAATTGACAAATACTGTCTGTCTAAATAATTACATGATTTAGATGAGAATGACTAGATGTGTGTTATTCTTTGTGTGAGGCTGAAGCTCATCTCAGTGTCCTCTGTTTCACACCTTGTGCTTTTTTCCAGCTTTCCCTTTCTGCAGGGAACTGTTTGTCCCCGGCCACCCAGACCTGGCATTTGCTGCCCAACTCCCCTTCGTCCTTTCTTCCTGCTTGAAAATCCTCCTGTCATTCAAAACACCCTGACTTAGCAGAGGGGACTTACTCTGTAGCTGCCTCTTCTCACAGCTTGCATATGTGCCAGTGAGGACTGCCAAGCCCAGCATCGCCCTGGCCTGCCAGGGAGGCAGACCCAGCTCTGAATTGGGATCAGGAGTCATCTCAAGGGGTCAGAGCATCTCATGGTACCAGGGTATCATCTAACACCAGCCTTTGACATGTTTATATAGTTTGCTAATATTCTGATGTAGCTTGTATCATGTTGAATTTGTGTGTATACATAAAGTTAAAAGTGCATGTTCTCTGACATTTAAAGGACATTTTACCACGGCAGCAAGGACTGAAAGTCTGAAATGCTCAATGACGCAGAAGGCTGCCACAGATACAGCTTTTCCCAAGATGGTTATAACAAACTGGTGGTGTTCAGTTTTTAGACATGCTTTACCTCTTCAAAAGGTGAGGGTAAGAACCAAATATTTAACCCAGTAGCTTTCTAGCAGATGTAAGCTGGAACTATTCCAGTCCACTTTAACCCCTGGACATAATGTTTACTCACTAGATGGTCGAATGCCAGCTGTTATAACATGCACAGCTCTGCTCCAGGACACAGCACAAGTAGGTGTATTTATACAAGCTTGAGGGATTACCTACGGACAAGTAACACAGAGAAGATGATGCTAATAGACAGCTACACTATGGAAGGCAGTGCAAGGGAAAAGATTGACATTCAAAAGAAGTCTAGAGTTTGCAAAATAAAATCTGCAAGCGAATGTGTGATCTACTCATGGAGAAAATCATCAGTAGTACAACACAGCAGGGCTTTTTTTCCGATGTGCGGCACTTTTGCCCTGCAGTGCTGTTTGAGGTAGTCATGAGCCACACAAAGTGCAGAACTAAAATTTGTTTACTCTCATTTTCCTTGAAGTCCTAAGTCATATTTCTCCTTTTAACCCTGTATGGTTCCAAGTGTGAAAACAAAATATAAAACAGTATTTTTTGCTGAATTTCTGTGCTTGGTTCTCTCTCAGGCAGAGTCTAGCTTTGGTCTTTTTCCCATTTCTCTCTACCCGTATCTACACAGCCGCCCATCTCTCATTCAGCCTGACCTGTTTGCTCACAGACAAGTCTGCTGGGATGCCAGCCTCCTTTGCTACTAATCCTAGTCTCAGTGTCCTCCTTTCCAACACGACGTACCTAGTCACGTACTCAATCTAAAACTACTCTGTAGCCAGACAGCTTTCCTGCTACTTGAGTGCTGGTAGGCTCATCAGATTTCTCTGATTTATGGATGCGTGTAATTAATTTACGTCAATAGGCTCTCCTAAGCCTTTCAAGGAGCCATGTTCATCAAGCCCTTCAAGAGTTTTGGCTCTCTGACTAATCTCAGAACTGTGTATTCTTTATTCTTGTGCCTGATTTAGTTATTGAAAACCCAGTTTATGGCATTTTCCTATTAAATATGTAGTTTCCCAAAGGCTAGTTGAAATAGCTAAGCACTCAGAATGAAAGAAACGTCAAACTTTTGGCAAACATTTGGTATCCACTTTACAGTGGTAAAAATTTCTCTGGGTGATTATTATTGTTGGAAGTAGTTTTTCCAGGCTGAAGAGAGATTTTTTACTAAAGGGATGTAATCAGAAAATGACATTGTCTTCATTCATACCATGACTTTATTTGCAAAAGGTTCCTGATGACATTCACTGCCTATAGGCCCATTTGGGGCAATGGGAAGCATTGCCTAATACAGAAAGCATAGGATGAAGAGGTTTTAGAACACTCTTCTCATTGTCACACTTACCATGACTCCTTCTGTGAGCATTTCAGGCATGTCGTCTTTGACTAGGTTCTTCTCTGATGACATGAGGTCATGAATAGATGTCCTGTATTTCACAATTGAGTTGAAAAGGTTTACGGTTGTAAATGTTTTGAACATGAAATGTACCAAGTAAGGAAAAATACAGCCAGTCCCATGATATTTGTTAAGTCCAAAAATGCAGTTTTCTGTGATTTCACACTTATGTTGATGGGTGAACTGTTACATGGGGGAATAGTTAGCCCTATAAGCAAACAGCAATGTTTTCACTAATGGCATCATTATACTCATTAACATGAGTATAAAAACCATTAAATGCCTCTAGGAAGAGAGTATTGAGCTAATATTGTCCACCTAGACAGCAAAGATCAGATGCTGCTTTGGCCTTACAGTCCTGTCCATTTTGCCTGGATGACACAGAGTAGAAATTCACTTTGATTTTTGCCCTTTCTGGTGAGATTGCTATAAACATTTTGACGATCAGCTGAGAAATGGCAGACTGTGGATTCCCCCTCGACTCCTAGGCAGTGGGGAGTGCCCATCAGAAGCACAGTCATGCTGGTAATGTTTCCAAGGGAAACAGCACAGGGAAGGAATTGTCCATGAGAAATCCTGCATGTTAACAATGAAACATGTTGTCCCTCAGTTTGAGATCCAGTGCCATGGAGAGACAAATGTGCATTTCCTGTAAAAAGGGAAAGAGATGCCTTTTGACCCCAGCAATCGGCTGCAGTCTTCTTTCAGTGTTTGCTGTGGCCAACTTTAAATGTCCAGGCTTAGGTCAGAAGGAGATTTAAGGCTTCCTGTGATCTCACCCTCTCCAGAGCCTTGCTAAAACCTTTGCAGCCGAAGGTGGGGTAAGAGTGGGAGCAGTTCCTGCTGGGAAAGCTGGCAGGCAGACATTAGCTCAGTGTTTCTAGGGTCATGGGTACCTGGGTTCAGCTCAGCTTGGAGGAGTGGAAGGTGGCTGCAGGATGGGTGAGAGGGAGCAAGCCCTGCTTGTTTTAACTGAACTGGTTTTCCCCAACCCAGCACTGTAGAAATGCTCATATAGAAGCAAGGGGGTGGATGTATTCACAGGGATGACTTCATTTTGCACTTAGAGTGAGGATTCAGTTTCTTCATTAGGCCAACAGATTGTCCATCTTCCTCTTCAATATAGAATGGTTTTTTTGAGAATTTTTTTTGAGCCAATTAATACTGAGTCCTTTAAAGAAGTATAGTATTGCTGTTTGTGTGTCATTCTACAGAGGTTTGCACTCCTCATGACATGGTGAGGTTAGGTTCTCTTTCAGTTTTCTGACAGGCTGTTTTTTCAAGGCACATGCTAAATCTGCAGGCCAAACAGTGCTGGTGTTATTGTTCCCAATGCCTTGGTAAGAAATGTGCAATATTTAAAGTCACATAAGTGAGGGCAGGGGGCTTGAGGAGCTGCGTTGGAAGGGTCAGCAGGCAATGCACATCTGTGTGTCAGGGTCAAACATTTTTTCCCCCATCTTCCTTTCCAGTAGCATTTGTTTATTTCAAGAGAATGGGTGAGAGGTCCTGGAGATCAGCTGATTTCAGAAACTTTTGAATTAAATGGAGGCATTTCCCACGGTCTAAGTTCTGCACTGACAGGATTCAAACCCCTTTGTCAAATGGGATGAAGTCAACATCTTTGCTCCCAAATGGAAGCTTCCATGTTCACAAAAGCATCTTTCTCAGGGTTTCAGAATAAATCATTTAGCTTAGAGTTTACAATTAGTTGTAAAGTAGGTCCTTTAAGAAATTCAGCATTCAGTATCACAAGGAAAGAATTTTACAGGATCTCCAAACTTGCCAGAGTGTTAAAATTCATTGAAATCTTTCAGATAAGATGGTGTGACTTTGTAATCAAGATGGTTGAGGGCCCCATAGTTCTCCCACTACACACTTAGCTATTCAGTACCCTAGTAAGAGAAAACGTCACTGTTGATTTCTCTGGTCTTAAGGATCGAAACTTAGTACTGCACTAAGTCAGACACTGATGTAAGCTCTACTGAATAAATCATTTTTAAAAGTTATCTGCCACACCTACATGTTGAAAAATGAAACATATTTAGAGGCAAATGGTAAATACTTGGTTCTGGTGACATTTTGTTGAACTGATGCTAGCTTAATATGAAAGTCCAACTCTAAGAGTGTGAAAAAGAAAAAGTCTTTCTGCAGTATATAGGTAAACCAATCTGCTACCCACATGCTCTGCTAATACTGGCAGCTCGCCAGGGAACAGATCTCAATTAAACAGATTAGGCCAAAGAAAGCATAAATGCAGAATTCAGGCAAATTACCAAAAATTGCCCTCATTCAAACATACCTCTCATTTGAAGTCTAAGTATAAGCCGCACTGAAATGTCAAAAGTACATTCGAAAGACCTTGGCAAGCTTGCACAGGATTTGATACATGTCAAGAGGCAGCACAATGTGAAGCCACTTCACTTGAACACAGGCTGGATGTGTTTGAAATTCATCATACCGAAGCCAGCACTTGCTTTGCAGGCCTCGTTAGAATAACCGAATGATACAATGGCTTCTTTCTAAATAAACAAATGGGGCTCATAGGCTGCTGAGGCTTTTTTTCAAATACTCAGGCTCAGATCTGATCAGCTGCCTCTGAGCCCAGACAGACTGCCCTCTATGTTGGCTGGCAGGAAGGAGATTTTATCTCTTGTGTGCTTAGGCCCCCATAATTGCATCTCACTCCTGACTCCTTCAAAATAACGAGTGTATCCTCCCCATGGTTTGCAGAACACATGCGGAGGAAATAGCAGGGCTGCAAGCTAACTGGCACAAAAATTCTAACCAGATGATGGAAAAAATGTTTGTCAAACTAAGAGCTCTTGAGAATTTTTCTTCTTCCAAGAGGACTGTACGTAATCCAGTAAATAGCCTCCCCTGGAATCGATTGACCCTATCTTAAGAAAGCTGTTACTTGTTATTCCAGTACCCTTTTGCCAAGCACTGTTTTAACGTACACAGGAAGATTCCAAGGTATAATATTCCCCCTTTATTGGCAGACATATAAAGTATGTTTGAAAAAAAAGAGGGACAAAAAGCCTCAAAAGCAATAAATGACTCTTGGGGCAAGGGGGAGCTCATAAACCAGCATCATTTTCCCAACTTTGTTAAATAAAAAAGGTGATTAAAATACTTGCAGAAACCTAATGCTTGTTTTGCTGAGATTTTCCTTGAAATGATGATGTTTTTTCCCTACGTGTCCTTGTGCCCTGGAGCATTTACTTCAGCTCCTTCTGAAGTAGCCTGCATCGCTCAGTACTGGAACAAGTTCTTTTCAGGCCAGATTTTCAGGTGAAGCATCAGTGACTCTTTAGGGACTAGGAACAGCTCCTGGTGTCAGTGTTTCCCCATCTCCGGAGGCTTTCCTGCCTTGTTAACACACTCATTGTTAAAAATAACACTTATTTACCAACAGGAATTCACCAGATACCTCTTAAAATATCGAGTAAAGTGGTTTTCTCAGTTGCTGAGATAAAATTGTGGAGCCAAATCTGCAGACTGTATAAATAAATCTGCCTCTTTTTAAGCCCAGGGACTAGCACTAATGTTCACGAACTGAGGACTGGGCCCCCATCTAAATTCAAAGAAGATTTTCACAGCAAAGGTACATGTGAATGGAGTCTGCTGTGAAATAACACAGTTAGGATAAAGATTAACCATGAAATCTGTGCTCAGGCTGTTGCCAAACACGCCCAGGATGCCTTGACTGCAGTCAGTTGCTGTCTTCGTTCACCCCAGTCTTTGGGGTTATTGCCACCTGCACCTCGTCCTGCCCGTGTCCTTGGTATCCTCGCTATAACAGTTATTGAAAGGACATTTCATGAACAATTCTTCCCTTTCTACCTGGATTCATTTCAAGAGTAGAGAAGGCTCCTGCAAAGTAGAGTAACTTCATTTAGAGAAAAGGTAAAATAAGGTGGGGAAAAGATTGTTGCTCCTTTAAAAAAATCAGAGAAGGGATTTCTGTGGAGGGATCCTAAGCAGTCATCTAGTCTGTACCTTGCCTGAAGGCAGGGTCAGCAATGCTCCCTGTCACTGCAGCCAGATGCTTGTTCAACCTGTTTTTAGAAACCAGCAATAATGGTATCTCCACACCCCTTGGTACACACTATTGCATTGCTGTATAGCCTTACTGGTAGAAAGCATTTCCTTCAAACCACTTAATACACCCTTAGTGTAACTTAGGCCCAGTGGACATGGCAAAAAAATGTATTCCCTTCCTGGTTTATAGTTTCCTTTTATATATTTTAAGAATACATTAACTACTGTAGCTTCCTCTTCTTTAGAGTTAATACTCCTACTTGCTTCAGTCTTCCTTTGCAGTTAGTGTTTTCTAGACTTATGATCGTTGTCCCTCAGCCTGTCTCTTCATGATCTTCACCATGCCTAGACTGCAAAATCCTCTGTTCAGAGCCTCATGGTGGTGCTGACTTGCATTCACTATAACCATCAGGTTCTTTTCTGCTCTACTGCTGTTTGGCCAGTCCACTCCCGTCCTGTCTTTGCACAGCTGCTTCCTCGTCTGGATACTGGAGCTGCATTTACCCTTATTAAAATATGTCTTCGTATTTCCTGATCTTCATTGCAGCAATCAAACTTGCTGACCTGTGGACTGAGAAGGTATCAAAAAGCACCATATGGGAGTTTTCCCTGTGCATTGCTTCCCTGCACACCTCGCAGTGCCTTCAGACCTTGTGTTCCTCCTCCTTCATGTTCCCGCAACACATGTAGTCACCTTCTGTCAACCTGAGCTGTTGCAAGGGATAAGAAATTCATGTCAGTCTCGTGTTACCTCTCCTGTGACATCTTGATTATGAAGCCATCTACCCTAACAGGGTTAGTAACTAGTTTTATAGCTTACTCTTATTTTAAGCACTGTGGAATGATTCTGCACTAACATCAGGCAACCTTATGTCCTATTTTTGTCTAAGTGCAAGGCTTCCACTAAGATCAACAATATTTCTCTTATAAAAAAAATATTTTTTTGGAATTAAAATGGCTCAGGTAACCAATTCTCAGAATGGACTACTAGTTGTCTTTTGATCTGGGAGAATGCTTTTTTCTGAACTCCAAAGGTGTCTCAGCAGTCATAACCTATGGCTTATACAAAAAAGAAAGGATAAAACTGCTGTCAGGTACAGTTGTAATCTGATTAAACTAGAACTCTCCTTCGGGGATGTAAGCACATGACTGTGAAACAGTACAAGACAAAGACAGGGATATGAAAAAAGTGGATTTTTTCAATGTGTACATTTAAGCAGGTATCCTCAATGATTCCATTTTTCAGAAAACTTACTTTGAAACTGTTTGGATTGCAAAATTCAAACAAGGTCCATAGAATAAGCAAGTGCTTGGTAGCTTAGTTAGTGGATTGATAGTGAAACTTCATGTGCTCAGGTGCACTTCCACAGCCTATACTGAAGAAGAACTGGGGGTATCAGTGCAAGAAGAGAATTCAGTGTTATATGTTGCCACAGCATCTGACTTTTTAAACTTCTTTTACTGGAAAGCTTGTTTAGCCAAGCTTGTTTTCCTTTGATTTTTGAGTATGAAAAGCTTTAGTTTTGATTCTGTCACCACTGCAATGACAAAAGAGGGTTTTGCCATTGTTTTTATATTTTCTTCACTCTTCTTCCGTAGTGTTGCTTTGTGCTTGATGGCTCTCTGTTAAAGCCTCAGTTTTTTCTTCTCTTGACTTAACTAGTGAACTGCTTCTAGGAAAGAATGGATAATTGTTGTGAAAATTTGGGGACATTAGGCATGCTCTAACTTTCAGTATACAGCCAAGTGGTTATTTGGCTTCTTGCCTTTGGACTGATTTTATTTTAGTCTTCTGCCAACTTTCATTTTATATTTACCAGGCAGTTGGAGAGTCACAGGCCAGTCTGAATAGGTGCAAAAGTTGGACCAAAGAACCTTCCATTACAAGTACCAGAATAGCTACAGTACACCCCTTGCCACCATAAATGCCTACACCTGAGATGGAAGAAACTTTACTCCATTTTGTAGGTGAAGACCTGGAACCCAGGACAAATGAATAAAATCCCTAGCATCATGCAGGAATTTATATAAGGAGCGAGACATAACCCCCACATCTGTGGTGGCAATCCAGCATAATTTCCATTGGAGATGGGTCCTGTCTGAATCCTTGTATCTGCTTTCACTATCTGAGCCAAATATGTCCAATAACACACTTTAGTTTTCCAAGGTACCCAGCAGGAGCTATTATAAGTGCTATGGAAACTCCTGCTTCCCAACCTGTCAGGGACTGCAGCCTCTTCTCTGGAGCACCTAAAACCTCATCATCACTCCAAAGCCATGCCCAAGTTTGCTCAACAAACACCCTTCTTCCTGCTTATGGGTTACTTTCATTGCTTAAAGAGAATCTTCCTCCTGTTGCGATATTTTTCCAGTGGGCTTGTTGTAAATAGCTTCTTTTTTTGTCCCAGTATTCAATCTTCCACAGTTTTTTTCTCTGTTAGGCTTTGGGTATTTTTAGTATATTTTGGTACATTTTCAGCAGATATTGCCTTCAAACTACCTGGCTGCCTCAAGTGTTTCTGCAGATTTTCAAATGTGTTCTCCAAACATGCATATTTTATTTACATTCTTTTCTTCCTTCCTATTGTTTTGTATTAATATTGCATTCAGATATCATTGAATGTCTTATCTGCGGCTTTGTGCTATAATATAGTAAGCAATATATTTGAAAGAAAATATTTTCACTATAGCATATCTTTTATCATTGTATTGTAAATATTTCTTGAGCTTGTTTACCACTCTTTTATCATTTGAGTTTTTGAAAATCGTGCTATAAAACATTAACCCTCAGTTATCCTTGTCTGAAGCTGAATTAATTCAGTCGGTATTCTCCTGTAATGCTGACTCAGCCCTGCTCTTGGGCAGGAGGTCTTAAAGTAGAACATAGGTGCATGTGTTCATATTTTGTCCAAAGCAGTAAGGAGAATACTAAGAACTGTTAGTAAAAGAATAGTCAATAAATGAGAAAATATCATTATGTCACTGAACATAGTCCTGTCTCTTGAGTACCACCTTCAGTTCTGGTTACCCCACTTTAAAAATAATCATCCCCATTTGCAGTGGCAAAGCAAAGGACAAAATTGTTGATGAAAGTACAAGACAAATTCCATGAGGAAAGAACAAAAATAGACTTGGATGAAAGGGAGATAAGACAGAAATTTTTAAAAGATCACAAGTGACAGAGGAAGAAAATAACAACATGCTACTCCGTAACCCACAGTGATTCCTAACTTTGAAGGTTTGTCATCACAAAGGCCGAATTTTGTTGTCAGTTCCACTGACAGAAATCCAGGCAAATTCCATCAGCTTCAGTGCCACTGTTCCATGTTACACCATGTAGCAGATTCAGCTACAAATATGTGAAGTTTTCTGGACCTAGTTCCTTGCTTAAGTAATGTAAGGCTCAGAAAAAGGCTGGTGATTTTTCAGCAGCAGTAAAAACCTTGTAGTTTTTCCTCAGTATTGTAAACAAGTCCCCAGAAGAAAAATGAAAAGTATTTTTCTATAGCTTGATTTAGTTTTCCAATTACGTGGGAGAAAAATATAATAGAAAGCTAGTATTTTCTTGGGGTTTGCTTTCTGTTTTGGCCAAAAGAACAAATTCCTCTAACTATTTATGAGACTTTTGATCTGTTTTCACATGCTTCTCACCGAGGAAAGCAGCCACAAAAGCTAATTGTTGTTCATCATTTGTGCTATGGGGGTATCCAAGGTACAACTGAGACTAAGTACCTAACACAAGTACCATGGGTTAGGTACTGTACAAAAAGCAGCAAGAAGTGTTTCCTTGCCCAAAAGGAGTGAGAATATATTTGCTTAAGTACTGTAGAAACCTGAGTGTTACATTTCATTCTTCTGGCTTTTGGTCACATTTATAGCACCATTTATAACCCTTTCTGGCTTGGTCTGTGTGACTTGATGCAAAGATACGTTAAGACAACCCTCACAATGTGAATGGATAGGAAGATGGCTTTGCAACAAAAGTGGCAAAGTGGGAAGCATTTTCTTTTTGTTTCTATCTGTTTAATAAGTATGAATATGAGAAGAAATAGAACAAGATAATTTAGAAATAGTAAAGCAAACATTCACCATACTTTATGTTGATAGCATTATACTTGACATGCCCAGTGTTGCAGTGATGCCATTTTGTTTCCCGATAAGTTATTATTCAGAAACAATGACCAACACGGTGCAGAAACTGTGGTCAACTTAGAAATTATTCTTTTTAATTTTCCTTACTCCAATATGAAGGCTGACTCAATAATAAATTCCACAGATTTCTACTGCTTTAACCAGGTTCCTTGATGTAGGGCAAGTCAGTATGCCTTTTTCTGCTGAATAAGGCAATCTCTCCTTCCCTTACAGACTTGGAGATGGGGTTTCCTTTGTCAAACCCAGTTAGATTATGGCACCGTACCTCCTTCAGCCACTCAGTGAAACTGAACCTACTTGGGAGTCTGGCAAGGGCTAGAGCATTCCCAGGGTACGGTGGCACCAGCATTACTGATGCTGTCCGGTCTTTGTCCCTTTCACTCAGCAAGTTAATAGCACAATAATCAGGAGTTGTTGAAAATGTTCAGCAGCCTTTAATGTGATACCTTTTTGGAAAAGCACTACACATGAGGTACATATTCAGGGGAGGAAACCTACCCAAGTCCTCCAGTGAGCTGCTGTAGCCTTCTCCACATCTCCACAAAGGCTGCCAAGTGTGTCTCAAAATTATAGAAGTCGTTAACACTGATAACATTTGCTTTCTCAAGTTACCAGTTCTGCTCATAACATCCCCACCATCTATCACCCGGCTTGCTGCAGCTCACTGCTGCTGCTCTTTGCATGTCTGTCCTTTGCCTGATTCTCAGCCTCAGTATTGGCAGTTTTAGCAGTTGTATTACAACAGCCGTTACATTTGATACGCTTTTGCTAAAAACCTCAGCTGCCAGACTCTAGTGAGTCCATATAATCTGTGCTTTCACTAGGAAAAGAGTATTTGTATCCCTCATGGTTGCAAAGAAAACCGTGGAAACACAAAGCAAGTGAACCTGAAAAGCTCAGAAACCACAAGGCAACTAAAAAGGGGCTTAATTAAAAAAAAAAACAAAAACCAAAACCAAACACCAAACCAACCAAAAAAACTGACAAAACTTACTGCTTTTAAGACAATATCATAGCAATTTTTTCTCCAGCCCTCCCTCATGGCTTTGGTATGCAGTACATTTAGAGCTTTGAGCAGATGCTGCGTACAACTCTCTGTAATTATGCTAATCAAAAAAATCAGATCAGAATAAAAATCCCTTCCTCTCTTAGTGCAGTGTACATTTTCTTCATCTAATGCAATCTAAGTGAGTAATATTGGAGAAAATACTGCCTAAACATAAACTATCCAGTTTCTAGCTGAGCTTCCCTTTCTAGAATAGTGGAAGAAAATGGCTGTATTACTTGCTATTATTCACAAATTGCCGAAGAGCCAGTTGAATTAAAAATAAGTTTTAAAGAGCCAGACAAAGATGTCTGAGGATTTAAAAAGCGAGAAAGTACATGCCAACGGCCATAAGGTCTGGCAACCCTTGCATCCAATATTAAACAATTTTTGATTAATTTTTCATCTGTTACTTTCACTTGTTTAAATAGTAATGCTGCTGACATTAAAAGCCCTGACATAACAGCGTAATTTTTCAAGACAGGCTAACTTCAAAAGACTGGCTGGGAGATGATGAAAGGATGGAACACTTACAAGGAGTCGGCCTCCGAATTCATCATTCAAATAAAACAATAATTGGCTCTGCAGATCTCTTTCGAGCATGAATCGCTGTGCCCAGGCGCCGCACATTTATCCCAGATAGAGAGGTAGTACTGCATGGGGCCCCTTCACGGCTCTGCAGGTCTTGCACAAGGTAATGAAAGGGCTCCCAGCAGCATCTGGTATCAGTTTCTCCTTTGCCGTGGCAAACTGCTGGTGTTATAATCAACTCTCCATGCCATTTGTTTTTTTCTTCCTTTGTAGTCCTTGCGAGAGGTTTCTCTCTCAGATTTTTGATTTACTGTTGGGTTATTTCTTTGTAGTTCTGTGGTAATTTCTGACAAATGGCCAAGCCCTTTGAAGTTCGCTCTTCAGAAATGGTTTCTTGGGCTGTGGGAAACAGAGAGACCAAAGTTCTGTTGATTCTGGGTCAACCCAAAAGAAGAATTATATGGCATTAAATACAGGGCGATGCAAGATTTCACTGGAACCTGAGGCCTTATCTATCTGCTGTCTGGTCCATGAAGATAGACACAATGACAATTCCAGGTATCATCATTTTGTCTGTCAGGTCAAAGGCTTTGGCTCCTGTTTTCTGGCTCCTTCAAGAAAACAAAGTGGATCAAGTTTTTGAAAGCTGGCTTATAACAGTGCACCTTCTGGCTTTTTCAGAGGTCTCAGGATCTCACAGGTTCCCTTCACTTATGTATATGAACCTGTGAGTTCATCTGCAAATGAGGTCTGTGCCAATGTTTTGATAGAAGTTTCTCCTAGCTAGGCTGGACTCATGATCAATACATGGCTCTTTCACTCTTTGCTTCCTTTGATTTGGTGTTTCAGAGCAAAGGTGCTGACAGACACTGCCACAGTATAGTATTCATATAAATGCTGCCACGAAAGGTTTGTTCTCAGAACTGGAAGACCATGTGGCAATGGTGTAGTGTGTTCATTACATTACTCTCCATTTGACCAGGAAAGGATCATCTTGTACACCTACTTGTAAACTATCTGAGATAGCATCAGTAACAGCCTTAATGATCTCTGAAGTCCTTTTATAGCAGTCCCTGTTTAGAAGATGTAATTGCCCTCGAACAGAGACCTGTCAAGTTTGAAACATCCCTCTTCTGCTCAAGAAAATGCTGCCAGGCCCTTTACTTATGCTTGTCTTCCCTCTTCCTGCAATAAAGGCGGCAAGGAGGAAAAAGGAAATGCCTGTGGAGTCTTTTTCATAATAATATACTGAACATCTAGAGGAATTGCCACACAGCAGGCTTCAATCAAAGAAGAGGTGGTTTTTCAGACAACGTAGACTCAACCAGCAGAGAGTTAAAATGATAAACATAGAGGACAGATGAATTGGTGGCCACTAAACAATCTCCAGGTCAGAAAGCTGCCCTCTCACTGAGTCTTGGAAGCCTTGAGGCTATGGCAGAGGAACGATCACCTTGTTTCTCTAAGTTTTGCTTTTTAGGAAGCTGGGTGTTAAGCTAGTAGATCAGATGGAGCCTCCCTGTGATTCAATGTAACTGTTCTTATGTTCCTTATTTCTGCTTTTGCCAAGGCCGTAAAGCAAGACTGAATGTTTACACAGTGCTTTGTATTGTTTCTGCATGAGGCTCCTGCTTTCTGTACTTTCACAGTCTTTGTCTTGGCTATAAAGTTGGGTCATGATTTTTTAAGTTGCCTGGGATGTTTCAGAGGAAGAAATGCATTGAATCCCTTACAGTGCTTTCAAAACCTCCATCTAAACTTTTAGGAGATAAAAAAAATTAAAAGTAGCTTCTTGCAATCTGAAATCTTGATCTGCTTAGCAAATGGCTCGGGAGTTCTGGTTCATGCATGTCTAGGCCTAGTATTCAGACACAGTCTTTAAATAAAGTTTCCATCAGCCATCACATTAAACCGTTCATGCTGCAGGAAGCCAAGGGATGGATGTTGCTTCTTCTTGAGCAGAAGGTTGCTCCACCATCACCAAACTCTGAAGCAGCTGTTGTTAAAAATGATCCAGCCCCCCTACTCCCAAACTGCTCAGAGCGCTCCTCAGAGGCTGTGTGCCCTGTGCTGGGTGCCAGCCTGCAAACAACCAAGAAGCTGTTCACCTGTGTTTCAGCAACTGGAGTACAAGTTAATTATCAGCTCCTTGTCCTGGGAAGGCCACTTGTCCTTCCAGCCCAGGGAGTGTGTTCCTTGCTGTGGGATGGGAATGCAATAGCAGGGGTACAGAAATCTCCTTCTTTTTGAAGCTGTTCCAAGAGGAGTCCCTTCACATGATGGCTTATGGCAGGAATTAATACACTGAAAGGACTGCTATCTTTGTAGGACTTCTTTTTGATGGAATAATTTAATTTCCAGTGTTCACAGCTGCCTGGAATGCAGTTATCCTTTGAGTTTTCCTATAGCAACATTGAGGATTTATGTAGTGTACTCAGCAATAAGAAGGGAATGGCATTGTTTTGATCTTGTTCTTGGGTTTTTATTTTACAGTAGGTGACAACATGCAAGACCATATATCCTACATTCAGAGAGGCAGCCACTTTCCTTGTATTTATTTTCACATTATATCTTCTTCAGTTTCAGTAGATGACCAAAATTGTTTTGTTTCCCTTTGTTGTACGATCAATTGACCAATGTAAAATCATGAAATGCCTTTTTAAAGAACAAAAGGTAGCCTGTTTCCCACTGATAAAATAGCTGTTTTAGCACCTGTAAATCTGTTTTGCATTTAGTGGAAAACTTTATTCCATGCTGATAACAGGATCAGAAAATGGGCTCTGACAGCATGTTGTGATTTTACAGTATCCAGGGGTAAAACTTGAGCTAATTATGAGCACATGGCTTTCAAGAGTCATACTTTTATATTTAACTCCATAAATCTTGCTAAGTGAAATCCAAACCTATGTCTACAGCATTTGCTAATCATTAGGTTATTAATTGGTTTTGCTTCTTTATTCATACAAGCTGGGAGTGTTTGGAGTTTTGTTTTAAAGTAATGACTGCAAAAAAATAGGAAGTACTTTCTTTCCCCCCTGTAACTTCACAGGAGGTGTTTCTGCTGAACTGCTGAAGCTAAAAAACCTATTGGCCTCCTAAACAAAGGCCTCTGTAGAAGAGTTTTTCAGCACTGCAATTTAAATGGTGTCTAGTTTCAGCCCAGAATACCAAGGTCATAATTTTAGGCCATAGATGGCTCTCCCAGATGTCTTTGGTCAAGTTAATCACAGTTTGCCTGAAGGTTGCGCTTTCAGGTAATCCATCAAGGCATAATTGTAAATCAAAACCTTCTTCCAGCTCAATAAGTAGCATATTTTTAGTTTGTGTTAAGACTGACATTGGACAGGAACTTAAACTGGTTTAAAATATTAAGCAATAATACTGGTTACTCTCATTTGTCACAAATACTTTTAGAAAAGTATGTTTTGATAATTGCTATCAAAAAGTTCCTTGCAGATTTTTTTTTTTGACTCAGGTAGGAATTACTATATGATCTTTTTAAGTTTTCAGCCAGGATTAATACTTGTTGCTTAAGCTACCCACTGCTTTACTCCACTCTAGACAGAGATATCATGTCTTGGCCTGACACTTCCACCAGAGTGGACCTCAGACACACAGTGTTTTGATTAACTGAGCATGCAAGATTTGTGGTTATGTATAGGAGGCCAAATCCTGAAGTGAGATGGAAATATGTCTCTGAATGGGATGGGAGACTTGTCAGCATCCACAGACTATCCACTGCCTGTATTCGTATTCAAGGAGGGTTACAAGACAAAGAGGTGGAGAGAAAAGCTGCAGACACAGGGAAAACCATAGAAATCATGAAATGCTAGAAGAGAAATCTCCCCCAAGCCCTTCCAGTGGATTATCCTGTGAGAATATGCACTCTCGCCCTCAGTTGTTCCTACTTTTGGGATCTGTTGTGACTTTGGTCTTCTGATGAGAGCAGATGTGACTTTTCACCTGAAAAGTAAAAATTACTTTGTCTGCACCTGAAGTTAGCCATCATGAGAATTAAAAGCACCAGACATTCAATACAGCAGAGCAATGCCCCTCCGTGGTTTGAGTCAAGAGTAAGAAATGCTGTATCTACTTGAAACTATGGGGGGACACATCTTAAGTAGATGGATAGCAATTGCACAAACCGGAATTTGGCCAGGATGCTGAGACCAACAGGCTTGTGAGATGTGCCGTGGGTGCCTTAGTGCCTAGCTACTCTGTGACCTTGGTTTTGTGCCTTGCTCCAAAAGGCAGCAGCAGTTTGTGGTGTCCCTCATTCTCACATTCAGTAGAATATCAAGTGAGCGTGTTTAATTGATGGTGTGACCCTATCGATACATTCATACCTACACTGAGCACCTTTAACAAATTAATTTAACAAGCATAGGGAGAGCTGCAGCTCCAAGACTTCAAATTCACTTTGAACTATATTCACAGTATGCACTGTCAACAGTTTTCCTGCCAGAGCCATAAACTATCTCAGCAGGATAGACTAAATATACCTCTTTAGAGAGGACATGAATCTCCCCTTTGGATTTCTCAGCTATAATATGGAGGGACAAAGGCTTAGCTGATGTAACTTAGCACAGCTCCAAGGCAGCCAGGGAAGCACCCGATTCCTATTAGCTGGCCCCAAAGAGAAAGACCAGAGCTGAGGGTAGAAGACGAAAGGTAAACCCTGTGAAAACATTTTCTGAAACCTCTTGTGAATTAGATTTAATAACACCATAGCATCCAAGCTTCCATCTAATGCCAAAATCTTTCTGCTGGAGATTAAAGTGACAGTTTTAAAAAAAACCAACAAGATACAGAAATGCAGACTTTGGATAAATGAAATGACTTGTTTTTAGACTAATTAATGCCAATGTTTGTTTAATCTCCAAATTCCATCACGTGCTGCAGGAGCGCTGAGCTTTTCTAGATTGGGGCAGTACAAAACACATTCCGTATCCAAGAAAATCTTGCCAAAATCCCTGGCAATGCATCTTTTCTTTTTCTCCGCCCCCCCCCCCCTCCCCCTCCCCTTAATCCTTTTTTTGCTCTTGGTGTTCATGGTAACAGCAACAGCTGTCGAACGTGGCTTCAGGCTGTCTGACTCCCTTGGGAGAATTTATGTGTTTTTCTACTTCCTTTCCTTATTAGGAGGCTGGAATCTGCGACACCTATTAGAACAAGTATGCATAAAGGGTAATGACTGTGCAATTTATTAGTGGTCTGTTCTCCTTCAAGCAAGCCATCAACCGTAAGCACACAGTGTGTGCCAGGGAACATGGCTAAGTACAATCTTGCTGTGCAGCAGGTGGGCAGCAGCAGAGCTCCACTACAGGGAGAAGTGTGGCAGGGGAGGTCAAATGCTGGTCTACTCAAATAAACTTCTTAATTGAATATCAGTGAAGAGAAGACAGGAGGGATGGTGAGTTTCCCTTGTTAAATGTTTAACTTGAAGCCCCAGGTGAGGAAGGCAAATATCAGAGAGCCAGATCCTGTAATTTTGTGCCAAAATCTTTACATTCCACCAGCAGTCAGAGTGCCATTGGTGATGCAGAGCCCCATGAGCACTTCTCAGAAGGTGATGTGCCTGCAGAAGGCTGTCCAGTAAGAGTAAATGAAATAATGGGAGCTCCATGTGTTCTGATATGCAGTATAGTCACCTTGAGATATTTCAATCATATTCATTCTTGTTTAACAAAACTTTTCCAAAAGTGAAAGGTAGGAGTTCTGGTCTAGAAACTAATAATGAAAAACAAAGACCAGCATTTTAAAAGAGTGGAGAAGTCAGCAGACTCCACCTCATTTTTGAAAATTACGAACCTTCATTTATAATCCTTTTGCTGAAGGACTCGAATGCAAGGGGTTGTTGGCTCTGCCCAAGTTTAGAAACATTCACATCCAGCCTTTATCCTGGGCCCATCTCTAATCTTGCAAGCCACACCTGGTCAGAGGACTGTTCTTCCCAGTCCTGTGGCACATTGAGGAGGTTCAGTCTGAAGAAGGTGAGAATCCTGATTTTATTTAAACATGACATGGCTTGGGTATTTGTAAGTATACTGCAGTCCCTTGTACAAATAGGTGCTTTTTTGGGACAATAATCTGGCTGTGTCATCCAGTGGAAATGTGGGAGGAGGAGGAAATAAAAAGCAGAGATCCACATCCATGTCTCCAAGAACTGGACCAATTGTCTGATAGCTATATTAGTAAAAATAATGAACTTCTGCAGCAAGATTCAGTCTAAGCAGTCTCAATCTGTTATTCCAATAAATGTCACAGCCATTTTACATCACTATAGAGCAGGAGGCAAAATAACTGCCCTGGATTGCTGACATATAAACAAGTGCAGGCTCAAACACATTGAGTCCACCAGGTAACACCCATCAGCAACAACAGCAGGACACCGCTTATATTTGATTGGGTTAGAATATTCTACCAGCAAATCTGTACTAGTTAATCCAATAATATTTTAATATGCCTTGAGTGCTTAATTGCCTGTTTTGTTAGTAGGCAGCTGGAAGAACTGGCATGCAAGTGACAAAATCTCAAGCTAAACAAAATGTCTTCTTGCTCATCATGACATCTAGCTAGCTTGCTGCCATGCAGTCCATGTACAGGCAACATGAGAATGGTGATGACAATAATACCTGAAAATTCAGATTCTTTAAATCTTTTCTTTTTCTAGGAGTAGCCCTATGGAAAATGCTGTAATGAAAATATACTAATGTAAAGCAGAAAAAACAACATTTAAAAAAAACCTGTTGAATTAAGACAAGCAGAAGAAATTGGGAAGGAAAGAGGGTCGTGGGAAAGTCAGCGCTGGTTAAAACCGAGCATGTATAGCATAGAATTTTGCCAATTTTTGCAGATTACTCATAGAACTGTAACGCTCATCAGGAGCTACATGATAGCTCTTTGTTCAGGCATTCTCACTGATTAAATCTTGGTCTCCGAGCTAACAGCTAAACTTGCAGGCAGCAGGGGTAATGTAAGTGTTCTATCTAATTAAGAGTTTGGATTCTCAACATAGGTAAAAGCAGTCAGATGCCACAGAGATGAATAAAAATGCATGCAATGCAGTAACAAGAATAACAGTTCTTTCTGGTAACTAGATGGAAGGAAATGATGCAGTCACACCATGGCTTCATCAATAGGGATGGCTGTTTTATGGAATTATCTTCAGAGTACCCCAGCAAGGCACTGCTAACTGCATTTTTAGGAGCAGTAAGGCTTATGGTGCACTGACTCCACGTTACCTCTACACTAGCCCTTGCATGTCTATGCCCAGTGTTACTTTTGGACAGGCTGCATACTGTGAGTTATGTGGGTCTGGACACCACGTCACTTACATCAGGGAAAACACATGTGTGTCCTGTCCTTCCCTTCCACCTCTTCTACATACAGTGCCTTGCCATAAGGCAAAACCTAGCCCTGGTGATGTGTTGGTTGCTTGGTAGGTGTTGCCAGAATATCCCTTACTCTTACATACCGCTTCAGAGGTCACACTGTATGTGTTTTCTTTGCACTATGGCTATTACAGTGAAGTGTGATAATTATCAAAATGTCTCTGCATGCTTGAGGGGGTGAATGATGAAGGAAGGAAAAGAAGGGCAGTGAGTGATCTTCAGTTTTCACCAGTGCAAATGAGGACAAGTCGCAACCCCCTTACTCTTTGTTAGAGGGTATTTTTCTTTCTCTGTGTGGCTTTCCTGTACGGAGTTGGGTATTGCCTCAGCTGCTTAGGTGAATCCTGACAGTACTGCTGTCATCTGCAATCTCTTTGCAAGTATCCTATACCAATCCAGCCAGAACTGTAAATCAAGTTTCTTGAGCAAGTACGTGTCACGCAATTAATCCAGGCACATCAGCAGCAGCTCTATCAGATCCAAATATGGATAGCTGGTAGTGAATGACAATAAAACTCTTCCATGTATTCAAAATACCTTTTTGGTAGCCCAGGAATACATGTTGTCTTTTCCCCTCTTTCAATGAAAAGTACAGAATCCAGATAGTGCCTGCCTTAATGATCATAGGAGGCATATGTTTTTTCTTTTGTGCTTACCTTAGTTTATAAGTTCCAACCCAGATGGAAGGAAGACAATCCTGAAGATCTTTCAGTCTTAAGGTTACTACATTTTTGCCTTCCATCTGTTTTGCTGAAGGATCCACATGATGAGAATGACAGCTCAATCCGAAAAGGATAAGAAAGGAAGAGTTTCAAGGATGAACCTGGTAGCTAAGGTCTTGTTTCAGGAATTAGATTAATTTAATGCTCATAAAAGACACCTTGATGACAGCCCTCAAGACAAAGTCTCTCTCTTTTCACAGAACAGGCTCAGGTCTTGTAATGTTTCAGCGTCACTGCATGTTTTATTTGCTTATTGAGGTACAGCTTGCAGGCGGCAGCTATATTTGAGGATGTTTTGTGTGAATCCCTTTTTTCAAGAGCCTGACTTTATCCCTATATGCACAGGATCTGAAAAGAAAGCTCAGTCAGCTGGCGCTGAGCTTTACCATCAGGACCGTAGCTTCTCCTTGTTCAGGTAGAGGAATTAAGGTGACTCTGTACCACTCAGGGGCGACAGCACAGCAGTCCCCTGGGGGACAATCCCTGCCCTGCCAGGGACAGGGAGGGGAAGCTGATGCTGGTTTTGTGCCTCTCTGTCTGCTGTGTGCCAGCAGGACTGACAGCTCTGACTGACACGCCAGTAGGAATCAAGACAAGAAATCTGTAGCTTCTTGGCCATTAAACTGTCAGGACAGTGATAATTTTTGATTGCTTCTGGTTTTGACTGGATCTGAAGTGGTGATATGGAGGTGTAAAGGTTTGTATCCCATTACTAGATCCCTAAGCCATTCAGTGTCTCAAGTGAGCTCTCATCTTACCAAGTAAGATCTTCTTTAAAAATGCATTTGGTATCTGTCTCCTAACAAATTCTGTATACACACAATATATACAACAGTAAAATATGTGTTTATATAAAATATTACATTTTGCATTGATATTTATATTCAAGCAAGCACAATTTTAAATATAAAGACTACACGTGTAATGTATGTGTATAGTACATTGACAAGATTTATGTAAACATTATACTACTAGGATAAATGTACAGATGTTCTAGTGTACGTAAGACATTCTAAGATTAACAGTTAACAGTATCATTGCTATTGGGCTTAGCTGGTAAAAGGTATGAGCACGTGAGTTAAAAACTCTCCAGAGTCCCAGCCTGAGACAATGGGAAATAAAAAAAGAAGGGAATAAGCCAACTTCCCTTTCGGCCCGTGAAAAGTCCAAGCATTAATGTGGGACTATGACACATACTGGCTTCAAACATCTTTATGATTCAGTTTTGCCCTCAGATGAACATGCATTTCTTGCATTTAAGTCTTCTCCAGTGGTTCCAGCTTTTCAAAGGACATCCAAAATAATCCCAGTTGGTCTCCCTGCCCAACCTCCTCTGCATGTACACATGAGCCAGGTGGTTATGCAGGATATGAGCAGAAAATGTGGGGACCTGGCTGGTGAGTCATCTTTGAGCATAAAGTAAAATGCAGAAGATCAGAATCAATTGCCATTTTGGATGCCAGTTTTGTAAGTACTAAAATCCCAACCAACCTGTTCATCTAGCCATCACAGCCATATTGGATTATACTCTAAATTTCAGCCCAGTTCCTGTCCAACTTTGTTCAAACAATCACTTCAATGGATTTTGTTAAATTTATGTCAAAGCAAAACATTCTTAGTTCAAATATCCCCCACAGACTGCACACTCCTAGCAGGCACTGCAGGCCCTTGGAATCTCAGGCACCAGAGCATGGACCTCTGTGTCTGTAAATCTCCCTGCCTATTTGCAGTCTGCCTTCTGGAGCTCTGCATGCTAGGAGAGCTTGCTAGGAGTCTTTTTCCTTGCTTTTTTTCAGTGCAGAAAGCAGCACTTCCACTGAAAAGCAAGGGAAGCAGAGAGACGGGTCCAGGATTTGTGTCTAAATGCAAATGTTTACAGGTGCACCTTCCACTGGGCAAAGATGGCCTAAAACACAGAGAAGCTGTGACCCCTTCATGAACTCATGAGAAGCTGTGTGCTTCTGACAGGGGATCCCTGTTTTCCACTTGTGACTAAACACATTTACAATATTTACATCCTCTTAACTTTTTTTTTGCCAGAACAATTACTTCTTCCTATAATTAAAATCCCCATGGTCATTTGGCAGCTTTTACACTATCCAGAAAGATGTTTATGCAGTGCCTCAAGTATTAACAAGATAGACCTGCAAGCCAAAACATGCTATGATTTAAGAAGGTACCTAATTTTTGTGTTTACATGTTTCTTTTTATATATGGTGAAAACGCATGTATTAGAAAGAGACTGGTATCCTTGTTGTTAGTCCTTTGAACATCATGCTTGATATTTACTTTGATAAAATTGGCAGGTGATGATCAAGAAAGGTAGCTTCACAAGCACCCTTGGCTGCACCTTCTGCCTTTTAGTGACAGCATATGTGGGATGGAGAGGATCAAAAGCTAGAGAAAGCAACTGTATAAACAGTTCAGGTGGTAACTGGCTTCATTAGGCAGCAGAATATTTTAAGACTATTGATAATATTTAATTGAGTAGACGTGGCCTTATTTCATCAAGCAGACATGACTAATACTAAAGTCTTTTTATAGCATACACTTAATTTAGACACCCTCCCCCAGTAACTGAAGTAATGTAGGGTCTGGTTCTCATTTATGCCTAGTCTCTATATGAATACTAACTTTCTAGTCATAAACAGCCAGTAAGCTTACTGCAGGCATCAGAAGGCATGTGATTCTTTTGGAGGGATTTGAAATCTATAAATAAAACAGCATTGGAGAGTCTGCACGTCTACTCCGCAACAAAGGATGAGGAAACAGAAAAATGCTGCCTTTTTCTCTTTATTGCCTTTTAAGAAGTAATAGCAAAATGTGTAACACAGTGGACCATACAAGACATCTCTAACAAAAGATGTTTGATAATCAGAGATGAAGGGATATTTTCTCCTCAAAATGGCAATGATAGCTAAGCATTTCTTCAGAGCACTTCAGGCTGTTGTTTTAAAAATAAAAGGGGTGTTTCAGTTCTTCAAAACAAAATAGTTTGTCTTTTTTAACAGAAATGTAAACTATTCTCATGAAAATTTCTATTTAACATCATTTTCTGGCCAACAGACATTGCAGTGGATGCTGTTGCATTGTCCATTCCCATACTGAAAAGTTAAAAAAAATGTTTATCACATCAAAATACTTTTCTGTAATCATATGTTTCAAAACAGCCTTTGCTTTAAAAACTAAAACTTCTTATATTATTCGTAATCCAATAACTTTTAGAAAATATTTGGCAGTTGCTTGTGAAAAGTCACTTTTTCCAAAGTTTTTTTCCTAAATACTTTAATACACATAGGACGCAGTCTAATTACTTTCAGCATTTACACATTAGAATGGAATGACTCTGAAGAAGCTGCCTATTGCCTTGGGTAAAGAATATAATATTAAAACTCTTAAGGAGTTCCTACCACATTTAACCCTTTAATAAATGTCCTTAAATGCTATTTTTAAGGTTTTAAATGCTTGTGAAGCAGGTCCTTAAGAAACCCAAAGCACTGACTGAAGTTAGAGCTGTATTATTAGATAATTAGCAATTTGGGCAAAGCGAGATCAGCTTACAGTTCAGTCCATTTCAATACTTTCCCAGTCTGCACTGTAGGGCCCTGAACTGGTTTCATCTCCCTGTATTTTCCCTCTCTGCTGCCCAGCCCCTGCACTGGAGTACGGAAGAGGATGTGGGGAAACCCAGGGAAAGGAGAACTGACAAGCACGCTGAGAAAAGCAAATTAGGATGCTTTTGGTGTGGTGCTGAAGAAAAGGGTCTGCAGTTAACCTTAAAAACATCAGCAAGCTTTTGCATCTGTTTTTACTGAAGATTAGCAGTAAGACTTAAAGGCTGCATGGACTCTAGTGTGGGCTGATAAGCCTCAGAAATACATTCCTGCTTTTTCTCCTAAAGGCTGAGGAGACATTTCTGCAGCGTACTCCTGTGGAGCTGAGATAAGCTGAAACGCCAGAGCGAGTCTGGTGTATTTATCAGTCAGTGAAAACCTTGGCTCAAATGAAACACAAGTTCAGAAGCTCATCAATCACTTTTTTTAGTTTCCAAGAGATAAGCCAGGCAACATTTATTAAGAGAAGTTACTGCACCACTGAAATGCAGTTAAAGAGACAGGCTGTTCATAATCACCCCCTGTGTTATGTGTCGTGTTATGAATAGACTACTTTTATATAGATGTTCTGGGGTTGTGCTCTCCCTATATATTGTTTCTGAAGCTGAAGACGGCTCTGATTTAAAGTAAAGGCTTGCATTTATCACCATTTATCAGCTTAATGATCAGCCGTGTTAGTATCCCAAAGTGCTCATTTCATCAATCTTACAGGGGCCCTTATTCTCCCTTGCCTCCCCTACCTGTGGGAATATAAGAGAGGCTTGGGATTTATTGTGATCCTATTTGGCAAGTTCACTGCTGGTCAGTGCCATGGTTTGCACTCATCTGAGTGTGGCTGGAGGACAAGATTTGTCTCCTCAGAAGAAGCCACCATCTCCAGGGCCAGGGAGTCCTGAGGTATCCCAGAATTTCAGTCCTGCTCCATCAACCTGGCTCCAAAATAGTGGGGTGGGGAGGTTAGCCTTTTTCTGATTTTTTAATCACCTGGTGCAATCCCTCAGTAGGGTTTAAATTCTCACTTAGATCATGCAAAAAGGCCCAAATGATCCAGCAGGAAAGTTTAAATTTCCTTTGACGATTGACAGGTCCTTTCTCTTTTGGGGGGCTGCCTATAATGCAGTGCAGTAAGGTGTACCCTTACTGCCACATCATGCTCTCCAGAAAGTTTATTCCTGGCAGAATGCATCCTCTTGAAGACACCCATATGGAAAAAGTACAATTTCTTTTGCTCTGTTTGCCTCTGTGTATACCTTATACCTGTTGATCCGTTACCCCTGTTCTGCATCTGACTTCTTTACTGACCCTTCAAGTGCTAAAGTGTTCAGTGAAACAACAAATCCACCTGCCCACAGGACTTCTTCCCAGCAGATTGCAAATATTTTTTCCAGTCTTACTTTCTTTCATCATCAGCTGACAGACAGGGCATAAGTTCCACAGAGAGCAGGTTTTCATGTGTGAATGTAAAAGGCAATGAGGGGCTTGTGCATCTCCATGATCACCTTTTCAAGCAATAATAATTTTAAAAAAAGATAATGTCCATCTTGTCTGTCTAAGGACTAAAGAGGCTTCCCTTCCCACAACAGCCAGGGGAGGAGAGAGCCCAGGGCTCCATTGATTGTGCACAATGGGACTCTTCTTACAGCACTTCTCAGGACAGTTGAAAAAGTCAGCTATTACCCAGAGCAATGAAAGGGCTAAAGATGGGAAACAGAGAACCTGAAGGGCCACGAATAGAACCCAACCCTATTAGGAAAACAGCCTCATCAGGCTCTAATCAGCAAGGAACTGGCTGTGTTGCCAGGGCCTGAAATATTTAAATCCCAGTGACAGACCAGATATAAGCTGTGTGAGCCTGTATTTCAAGCTGCTGTCAAGGAGGAACTGTCTGGTTTTGTGAGAGGAATGAGCTGAGAGGGTGGAAGAAGAGGGGAGGCAGCAATGGAGTTATTAATTATTGTACTTTGCATAGCCTTCATCTGCTTTCTTAGAAAGCCGTAATTTAGGCACCGGCAACAGGGTCCTGCTGCCAGCCTTGATCCAGCTGTGCTCCTCAAAGATGCCCACCAGCCTTCCCACTCCCTTGCAGCCCTGATGGGGAGGAAAATCCAACTCTGTGCCAACCAAGGGGCCCCAGGATGATGCTTGCTAGAGCAAGGTCACTAAAAATACAGACAGGGCCAAATTCCAGTATCACTGAACTGTCATTAAATACTTAAATCTAGATGTGCTCAGCTCTGCTCTCCAGTAGACACCAAAGCCACTCTGGCTCCTTTCCTTTCTCAGAGTCATTCCCCATCTCTCAAACCTCACCTGCTTGGCATTGTCTTCAGACCCCACCAAGAAGCGTTGGCAGTGCTTTTTGTAAAACAGCTGTTTTAGCAAAGGAACACCTGTCATCTGTAAGAGATAATGCACTGTCTTTCACTTGAAAGAAGGAAAACTGTTGAAAACATAGCTGAGGAAGAAGGCAAAAGCTGTCATCATTTTCTCCTGAGTGACAATATTTTACCCTGACACCTCACTTGGAGTCCTGCATCCAACTTGGAGCCCCCAACATAAGAAGGACATGGATCTGTTGGAGTGGGTCCAGAGGAGGGCCACGGAGATGATCAGAGGGCTGGAGCACCTCTCCTATGAAGACAGGCTGAGAGACCCTATTGGGCTTGTTCAGCCTGGAGAAGAGAAGGCTCCAGGGAGACCTTATGGAGGCCTTCCAGTACCTAAGGGGGTCTACAGGAAAGACAGGGATGGATTCTTTGTCAGGAAGTGTAGTGATAGGATGAGGGGTAATGGTATTAAACTGAAAGAGGGTAGATTTAGATTAGATATTAGGAAGAAATTCTTTACACTGAGGGTGCTGAGGCACTGGAACAGGTTGCTCGGGGAAGCTGCAGAGACCCCATCCCTGGAAGTGTTCAAGGCCGGGTTGGATGAGTCTTTGAGTAACCCGGTCTAGTGGGAGGTGTCCCTGCCCATGCCAGGGGGGTTAGAGCTAGGTGACCTTCAAGGTCCCTTTCAATTCCAACCATTCTATGATTCCATGATTCCAGGACAAGTAATTATTTCCAGCATTTGCAATCTAAAATACCACTCCTGTGAGTCACAGAATCCAATAGAAATTAATCACTTCTATGCGCATTTTTCAAAGTGAGGCTGTGCCTAGAGTTGTAGGTCAGACACCAATCTGAGTTTGTATGGACAAACATTGGATAATTGTGCAAACAGGGCAGATGAGGGCATACTGCATGGCCTGCTGGGGAATATGTTTTAAAATCTGGTCATTATTTCCTTGTTATTACAGTGCAATTTGGATATGTCTGTATTGCTACCAACTCACACTTTTGCACTGTAATAATAATAATTAACCACACAGTGTTGGCAAGTAGATGCAGGGGACAAAAATTTCTTACTTTTTGAGTTGTGCTGTATTTCGCAAAATCTATCCCTTTTCAATTCCATATTTGAAAGGAAAGAGTCTCAAAAGAAAGAAAAATATAGGTCAGGAACACATTTTTGACAATTAAAGAAAATGTTTTCTTTTGGTTAAAAGCAGGATGCTACCATCTGAAATGCAGCATGAAGCCACACTGTGAACTCCTCTCTGTGGCTTTTGGGAAAGGAAAACCATACTTGTGCTACAAATTATTATTATGGTAGAGCATGCACTGTGGTCCATGTCCAGGATTTCCAGATACTGAGCAGTCCATGCTGAAATTCTTTGCAGACATAAATCTAGCATACCCCCAGAGTGAATCAAATTTACTGCGTGCTTACAGCAGCCAGAGATGCTTAGGCCCATGGAAAACAGTGTGTCCTTGTGCTAGACACTTTGCAAAGACAGAATAGGAGGAAGCGTCTGCCTCATGGAGATTAAAATCAAAATAAAAAAGAGCAATAAAGAGTGAAGGAAGAATATATGTAGAATAAGCACTACGGAAAGGACTGAAAGGGATTACAGGAAACAGACATGCTCAATGAGGAAGAAAACATCCCTGGGGATACAACTAATAATTAGTCCTGCACAAACTTCTCGCTGCAATGGCTCTTGCCAGCTATTCCACATTGGTTTTCCCAAATACCAAACAGCTACAGAGCACAAGCGGCTCTGGGAGAGGTAGTACCTCTGAAAGGTAAAGAATGCTTTGTGTTTCCTGGGACTGGAGGAAGTTAGAGAGGGCTGGAACAAGCTGGGTCCTAATTTCTTCTCTCTTACTCAAATACTGTTGGGCAGAAGACAGAGCAAGACTGGCATATCCATCTCACACAGGCAAACTTTTTTGTAACTGGAGAAGATCAGTGCACTTTTAAAGATCTGTCACAGATGGCTGAAGATAATGGCCAGAGCAGTATTTGCTTGTTTTTTCCCCTAACATTTTGCCTCCCTTCCTAACTGTATTATGAAATGACTGCAGAAATATGACACTTAAAATGTGCAGTGACTAAGCCACAGTGTGCTTCTTATTTATATAATGGCTTCGGAGCAAAAGAAGCCTTGCCGGAGATGTAGATTTCATCTCCCAAGTGTAGTAGCACAGACATCACTGGTTCAGGTGGCTTAAAACCAAACATGCTGTCTAGAGACATCTTTGGAAAAATGGCTTGTGTTGGTTCGGGTCCGACTAGGCAAGCACTGAATGGTCACATAGTCCTTCTGTCATGCAAGAGCAACACTACGGCAGACCTCTGGCATCTGGGAGAAAAAGCAATGCGAAAAATAGAGGGCAGAAGCAGCAGTGGGATGCTGGAGCTGGAGGGCAGGGAGCTAATAGCAACCAGAAGACAAAGGCAGTTGAGCAGCAGAGATCCACCACATTGTACAATTAATTATATCACAAATAGTACAAGAATTAGCACTAGAGAACCGGTACCTAAGAATCAATGTTCACAGCTTTCATATGAATACTTAAAATAAATGCCTAATATACAGCTTCTTCCTTTTCATTTCAACAGTTTCTTTGTTTTTCATATCTAAACCTAAGAGCTGATTTTCTCCCTGTCCTATTGAACAGGTAGACAGTATTGGGCTGAAGTGCTGTGACTGCTGGTCCCTTTCCAGAGTTTGTATCCTAGTATTCACATTAACAGAAAGTTCTGGAGGGACATAAGCTATCTGTTCAAATTACATCACCTAGTCTTTGACTGCAAATTCTTAATCAGCTGGGAATGAACTGTGCCTTTTAACTAGATCTCTCATTTATCCAGGCTTTGAGCTCCTGCTCTGTGCAGACTTAATCCATTGAGAGGAATGTGAGACCAAACTTGAGAGAACAGCCCAAGCCCAGCAGCTGACCTCGGTCATCTGTGGCATGGCCATTCTCAAGGGAATACCTGACCTGAAAGATAGAATGAAGAGACGGCTGGATGCAAAACATCTATTGCCAGTAAGAGCAGCCTGCTGAGGCATCATCATGGAAAATGCTTATGATGCAGATATGGATCCATCTACACAGGGGAACTGGGCATGTAGTCAGGGCCAACAGGGTCCAAAGCAAGATCCTCTGAGGAAAAGAAGTCCCTGATACGTCAAAGGATGTAAGAAGCCCTTGTGTACAAGCAATGTAGTGCACCGCAGCTAATAACAATGGCCACTGTGCATAAAATCAAGCCCAAAATAGCCTCCACCTATTTCTGTTCTGGGGGGGAGTTACATCGTAATCAGCATCAGGATGGTTTCCCAAGTGTCTCCTCCCTATGAATGCAGTTAGTTTGGGAAACAACATGCTACTTAGGTTTAACTGGCTTTCTAGGTGAAATATTTACGTGTCACATGAAACACACTTTCACGGTTTGTGGCAAGCATGAGAACTCAGGTCCTTCACAGAAGGTTTCTCTTACTGTGTCCTGCAAAGGCAGCTCAAATTTGTGGATCAAGCAGAACTCAGACTACCTGTAAGGGGTAAGAGGGACAACAGATCCTGTGCAACAGGGAGCTGGAAGTGTCCAGAGAGCAGTTGTTCCCTTTTTACTATAAAGGACTGTCCCATGCAAGGTTTATTTCCTCAAGCAAAACATGACGGAATGTCATGCTTTTAAGTTTTAATCTGTTTATAGGTTTAAATAGATAAGCAAAAAGGATTACTCTTATGAATAGGCATGATTTTCAAGGTTCCAACTCAGGAAGCCATCCTTCATCATAGCATATGTTCAGTGCCATGTGTGTGCTAACTTGGAAAAACCGAAGAGCATGGTTTCAGTCTTCGCTTAACCAGAGCCTGACTGAGTCAGGATAGCAGAAAAACACCTCTTGTCTAGATAACAAAGTCTCTATGTTATTTATAAAAACACCACGGACGGCAACTTTTTCTTAAATTCATATGGTAATATTCCCCAAGATCCCTCCATGAGATACAGATGGAGAAGGTCATTCCCTTCTGCCTTTCAGACAGCTTTAAAAATGAGCAGATGCTGCTCAGTTATGTGCTTGATAAATGCATTTCTTTTTATTTCCTACCATGCATAAAACTCAGATAAACCCTCTCTGTTCATTGCTTGTTGAGGCAGGGTATGTATATATGTACCTACGTGTATATGTTAAAGCATAAACTTTATCAGCCTATTTTACATAAAAATAAGAATTGTGCTGTTTATCAGTTTATATTTTACTTCTGACATCATGTATCATTACCTTTTGTTTTCCCCTGTTTCTTCAATGGTCTCATTTATATTTCCTTTCTTCATCTTTTTCCTAATTCTCTCCATACATATCTATTACTTATGCTCTCTTTCTGCCTAAATATTCCCTTTTTTCCTTTTCCCATCCTTCATGGCTTCATTATACAAGAAGTTTATAGGTGCTTCTCTGTGCCTGCCTAGTTTCTGCTTAGGAAACACATAAATATATGAAATCTTTGCCTTCTCATCCTGGCATAAACACCACTTGCATCCTGCAAACACTTGGTCCAGCTCCTGGTGTTCAGCAGTGTGGGTCTCATCTACTGTGGCTGGTCACTGAGCCCAAATAAAGGTGTGGAAACCACAAGCAGCTGCAATACACAATCACTGTTCAAATATTGGCCTAGATGGTTGAATCAGCCTAATCTGGCAGAGTATAGTGTCCCAGTCTTGAGCAGTATGGGAGGGAATGGGAGGCAAGGCAAGGCAAGGTGAGGCGAGGCGAGGAGGCATAAGAAGACATCCATTTCAGTGGACAATAGTAGCTCTGGCTGACTATTTTAAATTTAAGAATCCCTTATACTACACAGTGCAGCAACAGCAGTTAAAGCAGTGCACTTCAGGTGGCACACACTTGTTAAACTTGTTATGAAAGAAACTGTGGTTTCTTTCTACACTTCTCTCCTCTCAGTTGAACTCATTCTGTTGGTTCCAAATGTTTGCTCAAGAGGAACCTTCAAGGAAATAAATATGCTATAAATCCAGAGTTTCAACAATAAAGTCTCCATCTGCTGGAAATGATCTTCCAACTTCCTCAAATAAGAAAAACATTTATGATGGGGAATTTCTTGGGCTCGGCTGGGCATTGAGTGGAACATTGGGGTAAGTGTTGCAGAAATACGTGCTCTGAATCTTGAGATAAGGGGTCGGAGATTGAGAAAGATTCTGTCCTTAAACCTAACTCACATTTATATTCCACTTCCAGCTCAAAAGCCTCTCATATTAATATTGTGTTACCCAAAATTTTTAATTTTGCCCTGTCATGAAAGCTACACCTGAACTTGTAATGTAATTTATTTCTAATTCTTTAAGGCTCAGATAATATTTCCTGGGTATTTTTAACAGTTTTAACAGCTCAAAGCGAAGAGGCAGATCAAAAGGTCTTTCTTTTTGTCTTTAGAAAGGAGAGCACACTAGTATATATGATTGTGTACAAATCTCACTATATTCACGTTGATTTGGAAACTGCTTCCCACTTCAATATTTTTAGGAAAGTCTCCTCTCCTTTAGGATATCTGTGTTGCACCATGCTCTTCTGAGTCCCTCTCACTCAGTTTTGCACTTGTCTCAGCATAGATTTCCTAGTAGAGTGCACAATTTATTTCTTTGGGAAAGAAAGCCTCTCCTGGTCTTTCAAGCATTGGTAGGAAGCCTCTGGTACTCTGGCTCATGGGATATATGTTGACACTTCAGTGTCTATCTTCTAAATATTTTGAAAATGGCAAAAGAAAAAAAAATAATACCTTGAAGAAAAGAAAAACCATGATTTAGGATGTTTGCTTTAGAAATGCTTCCTTAGGTAGTATACGCCATTGGAATGCTAGCGCCAACTTTTAAACCAAATACTGTTACTTTCCTCTCTACCTTTCATTGGAGTCTCAAGATCCATTTAGCCCACTCAACCATCATTAAATGTTACTACATTCTTGTTGTAGGAATAAAGGACAATTCTCACTACAAAACTGAAACCTCCAAGAATATATTAGCCTAGGGAAAGCTAAATAACCTTCTGGATGAGCCAAAAGCCTTCTGGAGAGAGGGCAGAGATTTCAATTTTTTAGCTGACAGCTATGAGAAGAGTTCATTTTTATCATTTTTCCAATGAAGGATTAATGAAAAGAAATAGTAAAAGAAAAATGACTGTGCTTTCACCTTAGAAGAAAACAGCTAGCCTCATTTCTTTGATTTACGCTGAGGAAACACCCAGACAGTGGCCTGGGACCAAGAAACAAAAAAAGTCGACTCGAAACCCAAAGGCAGACCTTGCTAACAGACATCCCTGTTTCCTGCCTCCAGCAGCTCCTGAAAACAAAGCTGATATTCATCCCTGCCGGCGGCCACCCCCCATGCTGCCCATCTGTGGGTCCCCAGCTGCCCAGCACTGCACCTGGGCCCCCACCTGCCCGGCCCAGCCGCCGACGCCACGCCTGGCAAGGGATGCACCAGCCCCCTCGATGGCCTCAGTGGAAACACCCCAAAATGCCCCAAAATGGTGATGCCAGTCCCTGATGGGGTTAGCAGGGGCTCGTGGAGTGGAGCTGGGCCCAGTGGCTGTTTGGAAAGGATCAGGAAGGGATTGAGCAGCGGGCAGACACCTGAGTGGGTGGCGAGGAGGAACAAGCCGGGAATTGGCTGGGACATGGAAGATGTCAATCTGTTTTTGGCTTCTGTGGGGCTTAGGCCACTTGTATACCCTCTTCTCTCCACCGTGGGGATGAACTTCTTTTCCTCTTAGCTGCTGTCTGCTCAGCTGTCCCAGGGCAGGGGTTGTCTCTTTTTCCTGCGCAGTTGTGCCGGCTTACATCCATAGCTCTCTGTTCCTTCCCACCTCCTTTCTTCCTTGATGTGTTTTGGCATTTCCTAAAGCCCTGCTGCTGTGCTGGGCCACAGCCTGTCCCTCCTTGCCGGCGCTTTGCAGCACAGTCCCACGAGACTGGGGCTATCATGGGACCCCAAGCAAGGATGCCACCCAGCACAGCGCAGTACCCCATAGCATCAGGCTTGTAATCATCTGTGTTTCCTCGTACAGTGGAACCAGCAACTCGTATTAGGCCATAAATATCACTGTGAAAATAATTAATACTACTACTAAATAATAATAATAATAATAATAATAATAATAATAATAATAATAATAATAATAATAATAATAATAATAATAATAATAATGCAATCTGCCCAAAATTTGCAGTACCTGCTCAAATAGGACTTCATGGGAATCCTTACCAGGAATCAGCTCAATCATCTTTGAAAGGAAAAAACAGAAAAGAAGCACTTGGTGCTCAAGCTGATCAGCTTGGGAAGGGTGATAAACAGTCAAAAATGAACACACTGTAATGCTCAGCATATTGTGCTGCAGCAGAGCAGACGTGGTGTCTCCAGGGAGCCCAGAGCTTCTCAGTTTCTGTCTTCTGAGCTAGCAAGCAATGCTCCCAGTCCTTCTGTGGCTTTCATTTGAGGGTTTTGGCTATGCTGTGCATGATGAATGTTGAGACAGTTAGGACTAATTCCTGCATTCTTCATCGGTTAAGCAAGGAGTATGTTTTCCTCCCGAGGTGTCGTGTTGATGGATGTATCCATCACTAACAACACAGTATCATTCTGGATCTTTAAGCCTGAGCTCTACAGATCTTTCATTTCCAATTAGAGTAAATATTGCAGTTTATTTTTGTTCTCAGTAACATAATTTTCTTGAACTAACTGTACTCCATTTTGACTAAACAGTGACTCGAAAGGCGTTGTTCAGCTTTGTTTTTTCAGGAATGGTTTTGGCCAGGTTCACATCTGAGAACAAGTTGAGACTGAAATTCAGGCTTCATGGAGGCAACTGCTGTCACAGATTTAATCTCAAAGTAGTTATTGTCTCAAAACTTCAAGTGTATCCAAATCCCTTCTGGAGTATTAAGGATCCGACCAAGGCAGCACATGGGGATTACTGCTTTGGATTTGGTCTGATGGCATAATCTTGGAATTCCATGCTGAAGACTTTTAGTATCAAACAGCCTCGTTTTGGCCTGATTGTAAATCCCAGTTCCAGAATACGACAATTCAGTGAAATGTCTGCAGTAACTTTTTTTAATGTGGGCAAGCAGCTGATTCTCCCTCTCTCTCTCATCTTGCAATTTCATTCTCATAAATGTTTCCATTCTAGCAGAAATTTTTCCCAGAAAAATCAACCTCATAGCAGACACCCAACATTTCAGCTTGAATTGTTTGGCAAAGTGATAAGCAATGGAAAGCAGTACTTTTTAATGGGAAAAAGTGTTGCACAGCAGTCTCTGTACCACTCATTATTTTAATCTGTTTGTCTAGCTGTGGTATTGCCAAAGCATGTATTACTAGAATATTTAGAGCACTGGCTAAAGGTCAATTACTTCTCCAGCCTTGCTGCAAAGATTTAGCAAAATAAAAAGGGAAGTTTCCCTTCCCTCATGCTTGGTATATACAGGTTCGGCATCACAGGCAAAGCATCTTGTTAAAGTTGGGGTGGAGAAGGCCTTTGGGGAACTCAGTAACTCCCAAGAACCTCAAATGGTCAATCTGAAACACATTTTTTCTTCTAAATGTAGAGGTATTTTCACTTTTCTTCAATTATTACACTGACTTTTTTAAAGAGTTGGATAACACTGTGCTTAATGGTGTAATAGTTACACATGCTAAGACTAGAATAATTGAGACTCCTCCTTGTGACCGTAATCTGGATTTCTTGGCTGTGTTCCTTCAGCTCATGCACTGGTGATGGAATGCGTTACTCACAAACTAATTAGTGCATCTGAATTTATACATCGTTATTAATGTATTTGTTTCATGCCAAAGTACATTTGGTGTTTTGCAAAGCATGAAAGTGGGCAGTGCCTGGCCTAAGGAAAGGTTGACATGCACAATAGATATGTTGGCTGGAACAAAGCTGCTTTAATGATCGATGGAAAAAGTACTTGGAGGAGAAACAAAGCTTCACTGTCTGCCAGACATAATTAGATGAGAAACACAAGAAAGGCAATTGTGGGTCTAGATTTTCATGGGCTAGGACCACTCAGAGCTAGGTATCCAGCAGAGCTGGCTACACTTAGGTCCACACCAGATCGAGAGAGGTGAATTCAAATGGGACCTGAGGCAAGGGAGAGTTAACAGAAGGGTAGTCCCAGGTGAGGAAACTGGGAAACTGTGGCCTCACAAAAGAAGTCTGAAGTGTTACAGAGCTGGGGCCATAAAAAAACGCTGGAGAACTGCTGCACATGACACTCAAAGAGATTAAGGTATAGAATAATGCCAACAGAAGGATTCGTGGGGAGATGGTAGGCATGGATATAGTTAAGACAGAAGGTAGAGGGAGGTTTCTCATCCTGGTGGCTCAAGGCTCTGGGACAAGCTTCCAATGGAAAGTGAGGCCAGATGGGCACAGGGTTGTGGGATTGGGCCTGGCTGGGTACGAGAGAAGTGGTATGGTGTAAGCCCCAGGAAAGAGGAGTCAGCATTGCTGGAGTCTTTCCCAATACCATATTCCTTTATGGCAACCTGTGGGAATTGCTAAACTGTCAAGTCATAGTCCCTCGAAGGAGAGGGGATATCATACACAAGAAATGTAACTTCTGTTTCAGATATTATACGTGTTACAGGGGATACGTTACACCCAAATTCCTCCTAATGACAGTGTTTCCAACCTGTGTGCAAAGGATATGACTCAGTGGTTCATCTCCTAATCCCAGCAAGTTTCTAATCTTATTTTTCCCTCCAAGACACAGCACTCTATGAACTCTGGCTGCCATTGTCTCAATCTGCGTGAACCAAAGGTCTGGTCACAGTTTGCTGAACTTAAGGGATGTGGGCTGAGGCAATCTCTTGAAGAAGGCCTTGGATGCCCTCTCATTTCATCAGGCCTGTTCTGCCCACTGGTGTGTAGTGAGACCCAGGAATGAGATTAATAGCTTCCTCTTTCCCTTTTACTTCTTCTGCCTTTGTTGGAAGCATCTAGCCTTACAGAGGACATGTGAACTTTGATTTCAGCCATTTCTTCCTTGCAAGACATAAGAAAAGTAGTATGCCTCACCTTCCTCCATGTTAAGCAGGGATGGTTAGTCACGATCTCTCCTTCCACTAGCGGAGGAGAAAGAATCTTCTGTTTTCAGATATTTGTCTTAATATTTCATTTGCTGTAATTAAATTTTTCTTTCAGTGTCCTTGGAAATCAAATAAATTAGCTGCAGTTACAGCATATAATTTCTGCCTTGTTATTGGTAAAATGATACTCACCACATCAACAGAACGCATTGTGCTGGAAGAGCTCCAGTCCCCTGAGAAACCTTCTCACAGTTATCATAACATGCAGTCAGCACACACGAACAAAAGACGAGGAAAGCTAAATCTAAAGCAACTCCAGTATTGTGGTTAGAGACTATATATAAATATCTCTTCTATCATATATTGCCCTTGCCTTTATAAATACGCTTATCATTTAAAATCACTGGCCAAATAAAATGTCCAAAGTTTTTTTATTTTTATTCCAGTGAAGCTGGATCTAGGTCTCATTCTCAGTCAGTGAGTAAATGCTGAGAGTTGGATACCTCTGTTTCAGCCAGGAAATGCTGCAGCAAGGCATGATTACTGACTCTCTTGCTTTGTCTCTCTCTCACATACACTTTCTGTCTCTCCCTTCATATATATATGTATGTATATATGCATGCATATGTATACACACACATGTATGTATCTATGTATGCATATGGATGGTTTGTTTTCAGGTTTTTAAGCGACTTTTCAAACTACACAGAAAAACACAGTCATGATTTTTAAACACATTTTTGAAAAGAATAAGTGATGTCAGGGCTTTTGACTGACGTGTCCTACCAAGATGACAGTCCAGGTGAATCAACATTGTCCCACTGAGGTGAAGCCAGAGCAATAGCAGGAGGATTTCTTGAAATAGATGCAGCCTTATACTGCCAGCCGTTTTATATTTAAGAAAAGTTTCAGTTTGACGATTTCAGCTTTATATATAGGCATTGCTAATCTTCTCAGGTCTGTCGATGAAAAGATGAATGGCATTGATTCAGCAAGTGGCAGAGATAAAAGAAATTAACATCTTTGGGGTCTGGGTCTTGGAGTTCATCAAAGCTGTCTGTTTGGCGTTGTTGCTTTTAATGTGAAAAGGCCACAATATCACACTTAAAAGAGGTACAATTGGAAAGTGATTCAAATAAACACTGGCTCACACTGGGATAAACTGAGAGACTCTTTCCTTTGCCTTAAGAAGAAATAATCATCTTCTGTTCCCATAAAGCTCATGACTGACACATGTCCACACATGGGTATGCTAATTCTCATTCGCATCTCCCCTCCGACATCAGGCTAATAAATGCCCATGGAAAGATTGCTCTGGGGCCCTGTGCCCCTGGGAACAGGAGGCAGTGTGGGAGAGGAGCCACTTGGTGAATGTGACCTTGGTCACAAGGCTGTGGAGCATCTCTCAGCTGAATCATTCCTGGTTTTTAAAAAGCATTGGGCAATGCTTTGGGACTCAGTGACCTGCAGGGACACTGGACTGATCTGCTTATGTGCGTGGGAGGGAGGAAGGGGCAAGTTTTACAAAGGACAAGTCCATTAAAAAAACAACAAAGCAAAGCAAAACCAACAGCCTATCATCCTACTGCAAAATATGTCAGAGGATTTCAGGGCTTGGATCACTGAAGGCTCTCAAATTCTACTCCAGCCGTAAATATATGAACAAGTTAAGCTCTTCGTGGTTTTGGCCGATCCCAGCCATGTTTAGTCTTAATCTATCTCAATCACTAGCTACCTTTTAAAAATAACATTTTGTGGTTCCAAAACATCTTTAGTTAATCCTTGCTTAGTTTGGAAAGGAATTATATTTGGAAGGATGCACATGTCCATGTGGCTTTGACGGATACTCCCTTTACTGTTCTCATCCATCATAAATTTTCTTGACCTACAATATATAATGCTCCAGCGTCAGGCTACTGAACACTGGATTCTAAACAATATGGGTTTTTTCAAGGGAACCTAGATCCTGTAGTAGACAAAAAAAAAATTAAACTCTTGACCAATATGTCAAGTTGATACATGAATGTTCTTGGATGTTCTCCGTAATGGAAGTCAGAGGCATCAGTGCCACTTATCACACAAGAAGCTAAGGAAGGAGAAATAAAAATTTTATAATATTTCAAAGATCACATCCACAAATGTCTCTGGAAAAGGCCTGACATTTCACATGGAGATGTAGCGCTCTCTGAAGAACAAGAACTTGGCTTTAGTTACTGAATGTAAGGAAAATAGTTTCTGAGATTAGTTTCCAATCCATGGGTAACTGAAAGAAAGCCTTTTAAATGGTTCATTTCAGGACATCTTTTGCACTCTTTTCTCAAGTGAAATATTAATTTTCATTTCTCATTCCCCTCTCAAATTAGAGCAGTCTGGGCGACTGCAAGTCTTGAGAAATCTGATCTCAAATACTCTTTTTGTACTTCTTAAGCAAACACTTCTTTCTTTCCACTTCACCTTTTAGATACTCTGCTGAAATTTTTTAACCAATCCCATTATTCCAGAACAGTGTATTCTTAGGCACAGTTATTATCACTTCCTAAAACAGAACTTTTCTCTTGTGCAGAGAACATATACATTGCTTAAGCCTCTCTCAAGATCTTAAAATAGGTTTGCATGATGTGTAGACTGTAGGTAGATGTAAAGAAATGACTTGAAGCTGAATGCAACAATGTCATCCTAATCTTCTGTGGATATCCTTCATTTATTTTATAGCTAGTAATGTGTATGTCCCTCTCAAATAAGTACTTTTCAGAAAGGGCACTGTGGTTGGTATACACTGAACATAAGAGCCCTTAAACCACACTGTCACTTTTACAATGATGGCATTTTGCAGAAAAGACTTTATCACATGATTTTTGCAACTAGATCTTTGATTTGTACCTTAAGATTGCATTTATACTGGAATCAAGTGGTTAAACAACACATATGTTTGATCATGTGAATATGTGATAATGTAGCTAGCATGCACACATCTGAGGCCATGGAGAGAAAAAAACCTGTTTGCACATAAATTCGTGGACAAGTGAAATGGGGAGTCCAATTGTAGAAGCCAGATCAAAACCACCTACATAACAGTTTGCAAAAATTTGGCTTTAAATATTGTGAGACTTCATTTCCATACTTTTTTTGAAGAGTAAATTATAGTGGCCTACAGATACAAACACATAGGCATAATATACAAAGAGCCCAAAACCAAGTCTATGCTGTGCTGTCTGTGCAATTCAAAACAATTCAGTATTAAATTCCAGAACACATGCAATTACACAAAACATGAAAACCTCAGAAAAAAAAAAAATAGAAGAATTCTCAAATTAGTTCTGGTTTGTGAATCAATTTTCATTTCTCTTGTTTCCACTAAACAACTGGAACTCAAAAGCAACAAACCCCAGGAACTGCTATCGTAAGGGATTTTAGAGTTTGTCTGCTAATATATGACAACCAGAGGGGTGAGGGGGAAGGGAGAGAAGAATGATATCACCAATTTCCGAAGTCATTTGCCGTTTCTTATATTATTCAAACCAAGTTAGTGGACTCATCCCCAAGAATTACATTACACGTGGTGCATGGCAGCCAGGCATCACATACAATACCACAAGGTCTTGCTGCCTCTACCCACAGCACCCAGAGCAGACTGCCACATGAACAGCACTGCAACCAGATGCAGCAAGGGGTATAGCCTTAACAGCCAAGCGTAGCTAAAGGATGCTTTAGTCTGTAAATATCCATATCTCAGTGTATATGTAGATTTTTAATCTTTTTTTTTCTTTTAAACACTTTAATGAAATAATATGAGCCACTGGGGCTTCCATGTAAGCAAGACTTGCAGCCAGATGTCAGTGCTGCTGTAGTGCCCATCTAAAGTAAATACTTCTTGAAACAACTTTGCAATAGAAGTCAAAAATCAGGGGTACTGTCTGTTTTGGCATCTTCTCTATCCCAATGAGTGGGATTTCTTGGGCGTTAGGCTGACATCCATGCATAGGAGGGCAGCTGAGTTTAGTCCAAAGTCAGCATATATATTTGGTACTTTCAGTTTTTATGGTGTACAGGAAGTTATTGTGCAGCCATTGGATAAGTCAGATTTAGGAAAGGATTTTCATCCTCAAAACATGTACATTCCTGGGCTGTAAAGGACACTTCCACAATGAGTCAGAGGGAGACAGAGCCCTTTTGTTTACCAAAGGCTGGCAAATAATTTCATCTCAATCAACAGCCTCCTTAGTGACTGCTTCTAGCAACCAAATAGGTTTTCACAGCAGGGCCATGGCAGTAATTTTCTCTAAGGAAGCTGCTAATATTTTGTCTTGTTAGAGGCCATTCGTCTGTACATTTAAACTGCCACATACAGGAGGAGACACTTTGAAAACATTTGCAGCTGGAACACAGCCTCAGTGAGATAAGAAGCCTACCTTCCACAGCCATATTTTAATTATGTTCAATTTAATAAGCTGCCGAAATGCCAGGCGGAAGCACAGGGGCAGCATGAGTGGATTGCACCCAGGCAGAGCAGACACGAGAGAAGCCTAAAGCCTGACAGATCATGCCATCAGTGTTATGCTCAAAACTCCCATTTTCGCTGCTGCTAACATCGACAGCAAACCCCGCTGAAACATGCCTCTGAGCTTCAGCACTACCGGGTCATAAGGTTTGCATGCAGAGGAAGAGAGGACACTTACTTTGTTTAACTTCATGAAGAGGAGTTGGATGGCAAGCTGCGTGGAGCTAGGACTTGGAGAGTCAGTAAGTCCTGTCTGTCTCCATTTTACATGTTGGTGGACAAGTTTCTGTTCCTGGTGCAAGCCTCTGCCCTTAAATCTGGTTATGTTAGGTTTTGTGGGCTTTGCAGCTCAACAGACACTGTGGCATATCTCCTGTAGTGGAAAATGTTCCTCAAGGGTGATTAATTTCGCGCAAGGAAGGGGTGACACAAGCAGGACTTTGCGAAGATTGCTTTGCTTTGACATCCATTTCAGATCCCTTCCCTCCCTCCGATGTGCTGTTACGTGTCAAGCATCAGTGACTATCCAGATCTCAATGTTTGTTGTATTTGCATTGGGATAATCCCAGAGGGAAGAAAAAGGGAGTGATTTGAAGAACACAGGCAGTACAAATTAATAAAATTTTCACAGAATTTTTAAAAAAATATTGACTTCAAAGTACAAAAGCATGGACCAGTGGAGGTTAAGTACCAGCCAGAGTTCCTTCAGATATGCACACAATGCTGTAGCTTGTGATTTTACTTTTCTGCCACCTGATTCAGAAATCTGGAAGTAGGCAGCCGAGCTGGCATTTTCCAGAAGCCAGGTCAACAGATAAGGTCATTGCATTACTCACCCCACCGCTGTTTTCCCCAAACACCAAGAAATCAGACCTGCTTAGCTGGCCATGTGGTCTTCTATAGGGCCATGGAAATTCATCAGCATTTCTTGAATGGATGGTGCCCAAAGCAGAAGTTTGTTCCCATTTCTCTGAACGAGAGAGGTCAGTCACAGAGACACTGTTCTGTGCTGACACTGGAGCTCAAGCACTGGCAAGAAGGCACCAGCTATGCTCTCCAGCCACCCAAACACCTCTAAGCATACGAGCAAGGGCCAATAGCATCCTTGAAGAGAGCTCATACAGTTGCAAAGAAAGAAGCGTCTATGTTGAGGAATGAGTAGAAGCTGGAGAAGGAGGCAGAGAAACCTCAAGAAGGTAACCAAGAATGGGGGAATGCTAATATGAAGCTACAAGGCCAGCGGGGCATGGGGGAGAGGCCAGAGCTGCAGCACAGCAAGGGTGCTGGAGTTGCTAGACTGTGAAACGGGAGGAGCATCTGGGCAACCTGTGTCCTGGTTTACTTATGTGCAGTTGTTCTTCGTCTGGGTGGCAGGTGTTGATGGTGACAACAGCATTGCAGGGGAGGTCTCAGGACTTGTGGACAGGTGGCTGGGTTAGAAAGAAAAGGCAGAAGCTGCTCAGTGTGACATCGGTCTTCTCCACTCTTACTAACTGGATTATTATCCATGATCCTTGTGTATCTTTAAACAGTGAAATGGGTTAGATCAGGGAGGGGGGTTTGCAAGTGATATGAATTTGTGAGGATTGGTATGTGGCAGAGTTTAAAATGTTGTTAATTTATATAGTATCAGGAATCAGAAAGTAGAGCTACACCCATCGTAGGCATCCTTTGACTCCTTCATGAACTTGGCTTGTTATTTTTAGGTTATTTAGAGCAAACCAAGTCTCTAAATACCCATACATACCTGTGCTCAGCTAGCCTATACTCAGTTACTCACATTGAAGTACACAGATACTACAGAATCCATTGTGTACATATGCACTATATGGTACGCTCTATACATGTATGAACTCATTATATAAACACATTTGAGCAGGGTGTACACAGCGTGTATGTAACTGAATACCAAACAGTACTGCTAAGTGCAAAGAGCCTTTGGGGATTACACCTGTTTGTACAGGGATATAAATGTTTCTTTCCCAACTTACAGTCTATCCACAGATTCCCATTGAGAATTTGTTCATGATTTTATACTCTGACCACAAAATTGTCGTTCTTTTAACGTGCTCTTGGAAAAAAATCAAATGATATTGTGGAAAAGAATCTAGACATGGAAAATAACTTAGACATCAAAACTGTTCCAACTCTCCTACCGAGCCACCTCTTTCCTACTTATTCATTTAACCTTTCTCCTACTTACAGCAGTTTTAAATGAAAACAAAAATGTTACATTAGGAAGTTATGTACCCTATAGTTGTGGACAAGAATTTCTTTTTCTTTTGGATGTCTGGTCACAAAATAGCTCCATTAAGGAAGGTGTCTGCTGAAGCAAATATCATAAAACATACTATACATTCTCAAAGTAGTGTGTGTTAAGATTATTAGGTGATTATGACCATGGTGAGATGAGCTTTTAAGAGAAATATTTGAGGGCTGCCTCACAGAGGACCTATTATATACCTGCATTACCACACCAGCATTCCTGATCAGACCTTTTAGAGCAACACAGGACACCAGCCTTGGAGATGAAGCAGTTGCTTTGTATCCGTGGGTACAATGTGGTGTAGCTTTTATGTCATGCATCACAGCGTAAGAAATATACTGTGTTTTATTGAGATGTGAATTAGTTCAACGGGAATTTCATGTACCTAGCAATCACTGATCCTGTGAAGCTGGTTTCCACTGTTTCTGCGCCAGGGAATGCAATGATGAACAAGTCCTCATACAAAGCCTGGCTGTGCTCTCCATGTCTGTGTCTTGCTCTGAATTTACTCACGGAGTCGGAGGAAGGGCAGCCCTGTGCTTTGTATGGTGCCCCAGACACAGGAGTGCTGGGGCCCAGTAGGACTTGGTCCACTTTAACACCTGTGCCACTCGCCCAGTCCCACAGATCACAATAACAGATCAGGCCAGCAATGCAGGCATCATATGTAAAGCCCAGCGATCATGGGCTCTGCTGCCAAATGTTAATATCACCTGATTGTCAGTATTCTGGGACATGAAAGAATGAAGATACGTATGGCAGAGCTAAATACATGTGCTTTCCTCTTCCTAATGCCAGCCTCCCTGTCCTGTCCTTTTCCTCCTGCTCTCCACCCAGCCGAGCCTAAACTCAAGATAAGTGTATGTAGCGTTCGTCTACTTGCTTGTGTAGTATCTAGCAAGCAATTTTTATTGTAGTGTTGTTACAGAATAAATATCCATGTTTTACTAGTAATTAGTAATGCCTTCTGCCTCCCTAAGGAAAAGTTTAGAGAGTAAAAAGATGTCAAGTGCACATGGTGCCTTCTCCCATGTCTCAGTATTCACAGAGGCTCTGCAGAGCTAAAACCACAGAAATGTTTGGGCCTGGAGGTTAGTCTTTTTCATCTTTCCAGGCCCTTACACGGAGACCTGTCAAAAGTCAAGAAAGAACTGCAAATCTGAAGAGAATATACCTAGGATCCTCTCAAAACCATCATATTTTCCCTAAATTATTATTGTACTAGCCCATCCTGGGAACCTTGTGTACTTTCCATTGAGTAGTGATGGGTCTGTGTGCTTTCCCTGCAAAGATGCTGTGGTTTGATTTGTTTTTCTGCTCTCTGAGGCTGGTGTGATATAAGAAATTAAGTCCAGACGAGCAACATTTAGGTTACAGCAAGCCCATATGTATAGGGAAGTTTTCCCATATGTTTGGGCTCCTGTGGGTGAGGACTCCAGTCATGTACATAACCCCAGCGAACATTATCAAACTGATAATCCTGTAATACCTACCAAACCCTTCACAAAGTGAAAACATTGGTCTTCAAACTTGCTTGGCGTCTCTTGCAGCACACTCTTGTTCGGCACAGAAAGCAGCTGCATTTAAGGGAAACCAGTATCTTTCTGGGAACCGCACCTTGGTGATGTATAGGTCTAGGTCCTCTGAAAACTGGTGCGAGAGAAAGGAAAAGCCAAATGGCATAACAAATGAGAACTCTGAAACAAAATGAAATTGAGGGAAACGTGAAGACCAGCAATTTTGCTGACAGCTTTTATGCTGCTGGGAAGCTGTCCTCTTGTATTACAGCACAGAGCTATACATTACAAATACCAGAAAATGCTACTTGGCAGAACACATAGTTCTGTTTATTCATGGATTTTTTTTTTTTACATATTGTCCTTGGTGGTACTGTATCAAATTAAAAGGCTCAGGAGTTGATCCTTTGCCTACTTATCCTGACTTTGGTTTTATTCCTTTTTCTGAGGTATCCCCAATTTGCCATGGTGTATGGGAGATGAAATCAGGCCTTTGGGTATGAAATGCAGGTTAGTACGTGGTGTTAATATCTGTCCTCTACCTAGAAATTCCTAACAGTATAGGGTGTCTCATTATAATCAAATTGCAACCCAGTGGTCCTCTGGCAATTCCTATTGATATTCTGATGCATTTCTTTCCTTCTGCTGATGCCTGTTCCTTTTTGTAGTCAGTATCATAAAAGTGTTGCTTTTCAAATTATATATGTTGCTGGTGCATTTAGAGGCCCTGGAGTATACATGGATCAAAATTCCATTGTATGAGGTGTTACACACAATAAGTTACAGTCCTGGTCCCAAGGGGTTTATAGTTTAAGTTGACAAGGCAGACAAAGCGGGGAGAGAGCCACTGGGCAGCATTTTCAAGTGTCTGATATTCACAATGACTTAGGAGGCTAAAGCTTATTGAAAGGCAACAGACTTGGGACTCTGTCCCTTTTTACAGTCACAATTCATTGTATGTATGCTTTACCCAATTCACATCAAATGTCAGAGTATCAGCTGTCTCAGACCCAAGCCATAAAATCCATAAAACTCTCTGAAGGATTTTAAAACTACTTTAGATGTTACCATAGTAGACAGTGTGCCTATTTAATTGCCACATTGCCACTTGAGTATTCTGTTAGTCCTCTGACATCGCATTTATCATAATCACAGTTTGAAATATTTGAGTCAGAAACACATTTACTGTACTATATTTCTTTGGGGCTGTTGCATTTCCCACTTAGTTCTACTTCATCAATCAGTTTTATCACTGTTTTAAGCCCCTGTAACACTCTATGTTATCAAGGATACATTTTAGCTTGCTCCTCTCTGAGGTTTTCCTGTACACGTTTTAAAATGAGAGTAGCACCTTTCTCTGGAAGTTTTGGCACAGGTGGAAATGCACATTGTTTCTTAGACCTTGCATTTTCGGGGCAATCTCTTTAACTGGAATTTCTTTAATTGAACACATGGAGTGCAGATGCAAATTTCACTACTTTAAGAAGACTCTGACCCAAAATAGCTCTATGCTGGTCCTTCAATTTAATATTTGACTGCTTTATACTGAAAATAAGAAAAGTCAGCTTGAGGATCACGTGCTATAGTGGTAGGTACTTTTTAAAGTTATCTTTCTTCAAGGAAGTTCCCTCCAAACTTTCATCCATTTTAAAGACCTAACACTAGAAATTGCTTAGCTTTGCCTGTTGAGCCATCGTACTTCTCCCTGAATGCTTGTAAGGTGAGTGTCACTATGACTGAACTGGAAGAATTAGTCTTCTGATTTAAAGTCTGTTTTAAAATGCTTTGTTGAAAACAAAAAAACTTGAACTATTTTCCTGTCATGCATAGCCATATTTAAAGTAACCAGACATTTTGTTTTTCTTTAATTAAGTCTCTCTATACTGCACACCAAACTATTTCACTGATCAAACAAATTCTAATTGGGTCATTTCTGGGGGACTACTCTTACAAGGAATTATCTTTGTCTTCCTGTGTAGAACAAGCAAAGCTGGATTTTTTGCATTTCTGTGATTTCAGAGAGTCACAGAAGGATTTTCTGTGGCGCATTCCCCTTTTCTGGAAGGATTTGTCAAAGACCTGACTGATTAGAGGATGAACGTGTATCAGCTCACCTCCTTAAGGGCTGGCCATTGGTCAAGTTGTGAGCACACTTTGAGCAGTGACACTAGTTAAGTGAACAATGTAAAGATGCTAGCAGTGCATTATTCAAAATAAAACCTACATTTCTTAGACACTTTTCTTAGTGGAGTAGGTACATTAATACACCCTTCAGGTGTGGCAGGAAGTCACAGAATCATAAAATCATAGAATAGTTTACGTTGGAACAGACCTTTAAAGGTCACCTAGTCCAACCCCCATGTAATGAGCAGGGACATCTTCAACTAGGTCAGGTTGCTCAGAGCCCCGTCCAACCTGACCTTGAATATTTCCAGGGATGGGGCATCTACTACCTCTCTGGGCAACTTGTTCCAGAGTTTCACCACCATCATCATAAAAAATTTCTTCCTTATATTTAGTCTGAATCTACCCTCTTTTAGTTTAAATCCATTACCCCTTGTCCTATCGCAACAGGCCCTGCTAAAAAATTTGTCCCCATTGTTCTTATAAGCCCTCTTTAAGTACTGAAAGGCTGCAATAAGGTCTTCTCAAAGCCTTCTCTTCTCCAGGCTAAACAACCCCAACTCTCTACGCCTGTCCTCATAGGAAAGTAAATAGTGTGTACAATAAAGGTTGACTTTGCAGAAGTCAATGCTGCAAAACTTCACTTTGGAAACAAGCCTCCAACTGTAAGCAGCAATAAATCCATAAAATACAATCCTTGCTTGTACTTGCAGGGCCCACAATTATACTACAGATATATATTACGTTGCCTTTAAATATAATAAAATGTAGCTGAAAATATGTGAAAACACATTAAAATATGGGGTTTTCATATCTTTCATACCTTTAAAGGTACATGCCATTAAATGTAAAGTAATACTAAACAAATAGATAAGCCACACGTTTAGGCAGGCTTTTGAATGGCTTCCTGCCACTGCTTTGCCCCTCAACTAGCAAGGCTGCTCACTAAAAGGCAGCACAAGCAGTGCAGGGACAGACCTACAAGCACATATCTCATTTCCCATGCTGAACATCCAGGAAAGTACACTGTGCTATCAGTACCATGGAATTACCAATTTGTGATTTATCTTCTGTGAAATGACTGTACAAATAAAAAAAGCATGTAAAAGAGGCCAAGTGGTAGTAATGGGAGATTTTAACTACCGGCAATCAACTGGTACATTAGGAGGAGGAAATAAACTGGAGGCTGGTGATGTCTGGTTTTTGACTTAATACAGAATATGCATTAAGTTTAAAAGGCTGGAATAAAGCCTGAATTGCAGACGAGGGAGAATGAGGTTTAGGAACAGTCAGGTTGCTGGGAAGATGAGGAAGACATTTTTCCACATCTAATTGGTTTGACTCTCTGCTACACAAACACAAATGGATGGCACAGTTACCTAGTATAAAAAGAATTTTAAAAATACACAAATGAAGGAATTTTACCCCATCCACAGCCAGAAAAGGGTCATCACTGCTGTTTGCTAAAAGAATAAACCCCTTCTTCTTTCCCTCTGAATGCAATGCGTCTGTTGGATTGTCCTTTCAGACAATCAGTCTCTCTCTCTCTTAGGCAATTTTTGCCGATCCAGGTTTCAACATGACATGTTACGGAGCAAGAAGACATGGCATGAAAATGTCCCACTGGATGGTTTCTTGCAGAAGTGCTGTATTGTACAGCCATAATAAATACAGTGGAAGGGGATCAAAGTCAGACATATATTAACTATAGCATGGCTACCTAAATGAGAATAAATGAAGGGACGGTTGTCTAGTAGTTGGAGTTGGAAATTAATTCTTTAGAAATGCTGGACTGTGTATATGATTTTGCCTCAGTCCTACTTTATAACTTTAAAATTACATCTTAGCTCTATCCCTCTATTTACTTTTTTCGGACAGGGTGACTGTAACTGCTTTGTAAATTGTTTCACATTATTTAAATAGTTTTACTATTATTTGAGCTAATGCGTAGAAAGCTAATGCTTGATGAAAACTGGCTGTACAATAAATCACTGCCACCGCGCAGACATATACTACTTCCCACAAGAAAAATGAGTGACACAGCACACACTTACATGCTCAAAACCCCAAGCAACACTAAAAGTCAGAAGGCTCATGCAGGACTCAGTGAGCCAAGAAGTCTCTCTCTCTCAATCCTAATTTTTCTGCCCCATATTTCCTGTATTTTCTTTAAGTAATTGAAGGAAGGGGGTTCCCTGGGAGTGCAGCTCACTATATGTAATGATGACAATTTCAGCCCCAGTAGTACTACCCATGATAAACAACACAGAAACATAGAATGACAGAATGGTTTGGGTTGGAAGGAACCTTTGAAGGTCATCTAGTCCAACCACCCTGCCACGGGCAGGGTCATCTTTCACTAGATCAGGTTGCTCAAAGCCCCATCCAACCTGACGTTGAACACTCCCAACGATGGTGCATACACAACTTCTCCAGGCATCCTGCCTCAACACCCTCATCATAAAAACTTTCTTCCTTATGTCCAATTTAAACCTACCTTCTTTCAGTTTAAAAGACCATTGCCCATTGTCCTTGGGCCTTGGTAAAACGTCTTTCTCCATCTTTCTTATAAGCCCCCTTTTAGATATTGAAAGCCTGAAATGGGGTCTCCCTGGAGCCTTCTTTTCTCCAGCCTGAACAACCCCAACTCTCTCAGCCTTTTTTCACAGGAGAGATGTTCCAGGCCTCTAATTATTTTTGTGGCCTTCCTCTGGACCTGCTCAAACAGGTCCATGTCTTTCCTGTGCTGAGGACTCGAGAGCTGGATGCAGTACTCCAGGTGGGGTCTCACCAGAGCAGAGTAGAGGGTTAGAATCATCTCCCCTAACCTACTGGCCACACTTCTTTTGATGCAGCCCAGGGTATGGTTGGCTTTCTGGGCTTTAGGTGCACACTGCCAGCTCATTTCCAATTTTGGTCCACCAGTATCTCCAGGTCGTTCTCTGCAGGGCTGCTCTCTATCCCTTCATCCCCCAGCCTGTAGTGATACCAGGGGTTGCCCTGACCCAGCAGAACATTGCATCTGACCTTGCTGAACTTCATGAGGTTTACGTGGACCCACTCCTCAAGCCCATCAATGTCCCTCTGGATGGCATCCCTCCCTGTAGTGAACCAAGTGTACCACTCAGTTTGGTGTCACCCCCAAACATGCTGAGGGTGCACTCGATCCCACTGTCTATGTCATTGATGAAGATATTAAATGGTATTAGTATCAATAAGGACCCTTGAGGCACACCACTATTTAATGGTTTGCACTTGGACATTGAGCCACTGACTACAACTCTTTGGATACAGTCATCCAGCCAGTTCCTTATCCATCTAACAGTCCGTCTGTCAAACCAATATCTCTCCATTTTAGCATCAAGAATGTTGTGTGGGGCTGTATCAAAGGCCTTACAGAAGTCTAGACAGATGACATTCATAGCTCTTCCTTTGTCCACTGATGCAGTTACTCCATCATAGAAGGCCACTAGACCAGTCAGGCACAATCTACCCCTGGTGAAGCCATGTTGACTGTCTCTAATCGCCTCTCTGTCTTCCATATGTTTCAACATGTCTTCATCAAGAGACTGGGTATGAAGTAGATGGCACAGAGCTGACATATTCTTTCTAGTTTATTCATTCTCATTTCTGGAGTAGGACTGAGTGAGATTCATTGATACAACCTGCATCTCTTAAAACAGTGATCTCCATACCTTGTTTGCTTGGGTGCTGATATCAGAGGAAGCAGCAGCAACAGGTGCCATGGTGTCTGTGCTGTATAGGTGTGTGTATAGGTTCAGGTATCTGGTTGCTTGAACTATACATTTCTAAGCCCACCACCAGTAGCCGCAGGCACGAGTGCTGTGGATACAATGTCCAGATAATATTTCGTAAAACACATTGCAGTCTATGGGAAGGAAGGAGATCAGCTGGGCAATGTGCAGAAGCTTGAAACATTGCTAGCTTGGAATAGAGCATGTGCAACCACTAAGTCAGCCTAGCTTTTTTTTTTTCCTTAGGACTGAATAACTGAAAATAGGACTGGTATCAGAAAACTTTCAAGAGCCAATGCGCCCAGCTTAACAAAAAACTTCCATGTTGACTAGGTTTGTTTTTATAGAGAATGTGCGTGGCCCTGAATCCAGAGCATGATGGACAGTATCCAAAGCCCAGTTGAGAGGAAGACTCTCAAACTAGCAGTTTTTCACATGCTGAACTGCAGAACATGAGGGTAGTCTGTCCGGCATGTCATTATATCTTACCGTACTTACTTTTGCCACCTCCAAGACTGTAAGGCACAGATAGTCTGTGATTTGGCTCAAGAGCTTGTTTGCCGGTCCCAGCTGAGCAATTTATAAGCTGAAGATAAAGTGCATCACTGGCTCTATTCATCCATTGGTTCGCTTTTCTAGTTTTTGCACTAGTGGCTGGATTTCCCAGCTATGATCTGAACCAAAGCATCTTCAGCAGCCTCGCTGGATCCTGAAGTCTCCCACTGCTCTTTGCACTTCACCTTTGTTGTTCCTGTCTAGCAAAGGATTTTCCATGGTGCTCGGTGTTGTTGGTGATTCTTTTTAATAAGTACTTAAAAAACACCCAAACCTGGGACTACTTGATTTTACTGTTGGTAAACAATCTTGGGCCTGGCTTCACAAGTATGACCCTTTTGGACTGATTCACTCTACATTTGTAACAAAGGAACTGACCACATTTTCTTACACTGGTTACATCTACGCTCTGTTAGTAGATATTAAACTTCAATGTTAATCGCTTTGAGTTTAATCCACAAACTCAATGTGGCCCCTGTTGGTGACATCTTGTACAGGGCTATATTTTATGGCTTCTCCCTGGAGGGCTCTCAGGTTAGGCCAAAAAAATGCTGTTGCTTGATGTTTAATAGCTTGGACATCATTGCAGAGCCTGTAAAACCTCACTCCTGCTGTTATGTGGGTTCTTCAGCAACTGTACAATCAGCACGTTATAGCTGCAAAATGTTTTTCTCAGTCAAGGGAGTTGTAATCTAAACTAAATATTTAAAAGAAATATTATGAAGGACTTTTATCTGCAGATGTTCACTTGTGTCATTGCAGCACTAAAATTGCTTTCACTGGAGATTTTTGGCTGGCTACCTATAGTAATACAAATGACAAAGCAAAAATAGTGATTTTTGATAGATGCATTCACTTTAATCCTTTGAAAACTGGTCATTCTTGTATAGCTCAGAGCTGTAGCACGTCAGCAAAGGAGAAACATTTTGGTGTTAACTTTGCCCCTTGTGATGCTACGGTTATTACTGTGGTACTGTGGGTGGAGTCCTGCTGACCCTTTTGCAATTAGTGTTTGGCGTCACTTTGATCATAGATTATGTCCATGAATTTGCAAGTACATTACAAAGAATTAATTTTTGCCTCAGTTCATGCCCCTTTCCACTCTGAATTGAAAATAGAAGTAACTGGAGAAATGCACCAGATTTTAGCCATGCTTTGCATAGAGGACAACAGGCTTTGGCCTGGCAAACTTCCTCTCTGGAGAAATAGAGATTATGTTTTTTCATCACAACTGCATGATTTAAATATTAATGACAAATTTGTAAACCCTTGTTGCACCGCTGCAATGTACCAGCAGACTAGGGAGACCTGTAGTGGATCAAAATCTAACTGACATTGTACCTGTCAACTTGATGCAAAACCAACAATAAATCTATCCTACCCCCAGTAAAATGTGATTGTCAAAGCAATAGGAAGTAGTTAAGACAGGGGGCCATAAAAACCAAACTGACAAACACTTTTATATAGTATATCCCTGTCTATGTAAGATTATGGGCGTATTCCATGTGGATGTACTTTTTGCACAGTGTGGGGCAGGAAGAAAAGTCAGGTATGAATATAAAACTTATATGTACAAACATATATACCTGTATACATGTTGTATGTGTGTATATATACGTGCACATATATAAACACATATACGTCAAAATCCCTCAAATTTTCATGAGAATGCTGCAACGTGCCCAGTAGAATACAGCAGACGATAGGGTAAGGGGTGCAGAAAAGTACTGCCCCAGTGAACGCTAAGTGCTATCGCCCAACACTCAGAGCCAGGCTCAGTCTCTTGTGTGTAGCTGCAGCTGTGTTCATCCACGCTCAGTGGCAGATTCGTAGTTGATTGCTGAAACTGCTTAGGTGAAACCAGCAAACTGAAAGAAACATGAAAGAAGAGACGTGTCTGATCTTCTTGAAATGTGCTGCAGAGCATGAGCTTTCTGTATTAGAAACTGCTAACCTGTGTGACTAAGCAGGTATTTCTTCTAAATAGACTCAACATGGACACCAATGCCTTGATGTCTGTTAAAGTCTCCAGAGAGACTGAAATCCTCAAAAAGGGGTAAATTGCCTGATTCCTCACAAATAACTGCTTCATCATTACCTTAAATGTCACAGCTATTCACTATGTCACTGTTGCGGAAAGCATGCACAGAAAGAAGAGGGAAAAGCCAAGACTGCTGAACAATACAGCCCAAGGCTGTTACCCCATCTGAGGAAGGTACGGGGTTGGAGGATTTCAGCTGCAATCAAAATCACTGTAAAAAGCGTGAAGCAGCTACACAGCAGGACTGGGTTAGCAGAGCAAAAAAATCAGCAGTACATTTAACTGTAATTTCTTCATACTATTTTTTCTGACAATTTCCACTGAAAAGACAAAAATATAATAAAATTGCCATATAAGTAGACCTACATGTGTCCTTCATCAGAGAATAGTATCAGCATCATATTTAATACAGAGAAAATGAAGGTTAAGAGTAAACTCGGTCCAAATAAAGTTAGTGGGATCTTTGCCATGGCCTTTAGAGGACCAGCTTGTTACCACAGGTATTCAGCTTGAGTCAGTATAACCCATTCTTATTTACGGACTTTATTTGTGAGCACATTTTTTTCGTTAGTGGTTAGAGTGTGTTGAAAATACTGACCTTCTGAGCTAAAGAAAAGCAAAAGAAGGAAAAAAAAAAGAAGAGGTAAAGTGATTTGTGTGCATGATAAAAGTGTTTTTCTGCAATAACACAGCATGAGGTCAAGCATTACACAGGTTGCATTTGCCACTTTATATCTCCTGCCAGACGAATACAATCCGGGGCCTGTTACCCCCGCTTGCAGTACTGTTTCACAGTTATGAAGTCATGACAGCTGTGATTGCCGGTGTGGAGAATAAAGTCTGTGGAAAAAGTTTGGATAGCTTCCCACGGCACGCTGGCCAAAAATAAGTTAGCTGGAATTAAAACATAAGAGGAGAAAGCTTGCAGGGGGAGAAGAGCGAGGGAACTTACCAGTACTTTAGACTGAGACACAGGCTGAGGCACAGCAACTCCGGGACAGATCCTGGCTCCACTCCCGTCTCTGCGGGATCCTGGAACTGATGAAAAGTGCGAGGTGTAACCAAGCACCCATTTTGGCCAAGTGCATCCTACCTCATGGAAATTGGTACTTCCCATTTCCTGCCTCCCTGGAGATTCACAAGTCATTTGAATTAATTTCACTCCCAGCTTAACAATAACTACACAAACACACCACCTCGGTCCTTGCACCTGAGGAAACATTTTATGTGATCTATAAACTCACAATGTCCCACTTGAACATGGGGAGCAGGTGCTAATCAATAATGTGTTGCCAACATTTAAACAAGGGATCTCCACAGACACAGTCTCCCGTAGCTGTGACAAATGCCGCTGCTCCATCCCCCTGTGCGTTCAGGGCTGTATGCATTTGTAAAGCAGAATTTTATTTCTTCTTTCCCCATCTACTATCTCTGGAAAAGTCTTTTCTCATGTCATCCAAGCAAAGCAATGATGCTTTGCAAATTAATATTAATGGCAAATGTTTCTTTTTCATTTGTGAAAAATAACACAGGGGTATTCAGAACAGTGTAATGTTTAGTACATACAGTTTGGTTCTGCATGTTGGTGTGTAAGTACCAAAGAGAAGGTGGCCAAGATTTTTCTTTTGCATATAGTAACTGACACTTGCTACAATAAGCAATTTATCATGAGGGTGAGATGCGTGCTCTTCAGAGTACCTTGGAGGAGCCTTGCAGGAAGGTCACTTCTGCTAGGAGTGAAAATAAAATGTCTAGAAGGGGTGAGGTATCAGATACAGAGCGATGGAAGCTGTTTGCAGGCGTTTCACAGGCCATGAAGAACGACTCCGGCATATTTGTATCTCTGACGGATCCAGGTGGACATTATAATTTGAATGCAATCAGATTATGTTGAACATGATTGCATTGAACAGGATTTTGCCACTCACCCCAGGAAGCAACAGGTGTGGTGACATGAGATACATAGCAAAAGCTCCTGAGTAAAAAGAATCAAACAAAAAAGGACTAAGGGAGGACTAAAAAGGAGACCAGCTGTTGCATTTTGAGTTCAGCCAAGATGCCCGTGACCATATTCAAAGGGAAGGGTGTATTTCTTCTGCCTGACGTGGGGAGAAGAGCTTTGACTCATTCTCACAATGACAATTCACAGGGGCCTAACGACATCATGCCAATGACCTATTTTACTTGCGTGTCTCAGAAAATGTCCCTTGCCTTAAAACCCTGCAAAACGGTGATAAAGTTCACTAGCACATACCACTGACAACAACAGCAATGATTTTTTCTTTTTGTTGCTCCAGCTCATGTGGAAAGAACTCATCTTTGCCTTATTTAGAAATAAACTTTTATATTATGAAACCATCGACTGTGTTAACACAGAGGCAGACTCAGACTGTTTGACTTTTCTAATCTTTATTTGTTTATGGTTTTAAAATATTTAAAGCCAGAAAAAAATAAGATTAGAAAATTAAACATGGTGAAAGCCATATATAAGGGGAAGATTAGATAATGAAACGTTCCCTTTCTGTCTCTTCCCCCTTAGCAATTGCATCACCACCATAGCACCTCCTTCTTGCAATTGCGTCAGCTCTTGGGAAACAGCTAGCCTGCCACCAAAAGACAAGAAAACAAAGAGATTAATGGGAAATTTTGTATACTTGTTAAAAGCTTCTTCTTTAATGCCACCTAGCAGGCAGGGCTCATGCAGGGCTAAAGGACAGGTACAAAAACGTGAACTGCTGCTTGCATTTTGAAATTGTCTGCAGACAACAGGACAAGTAAAAGTCACTAACAAGGCTGGAGAAGTATCACCAAGGGCAAAGTTTGACCCACTCCATAGCTGTAACTACACTACAGCCATAGAACAGTTAGATATTCCAAAAACAAAACCAAACTGCCCTGTGTTAAGAAGCTGACAGATATTTCTACTCGCACATCCGCCATCTAAATGACACATTAAATACACATACCTCTACCTCTTTTTTCCCAGCTTCTTTCCTTCACCATTTTTTTCCTTTGCATTTGGTTTCTCCCCTGTCTTAGCTTGTGCTTTTGGAAAAGAAATGGAGTCCCTGAAGATAAGACACCTTCACATCTCAGCCAGAGGACAGAATCAAGGCTGCATTTGATCAGTGCATGACACCTAAGTCAGCAGCCTCAAAGCCAGACTGAGATTGTTTCCAGCTCTAGACAAAGCCCCCAACCACCAGAGGTGGTCACTGTCCCCAGGCCAGTCCCTGCTATAAATGGCATAGCACAGCAGGAGGACAAAGAAACCTATGAATTGAAGTATGGGATTTTAAGACAACCCACGTTTGCAGTTTTTTTCAAAATAATCACCAGCACATTTGCAAGCAATTTGATACAGAAAGGAGGGAAAGTAACATATGAGGAGTATTCAGATGGCAGAAGTAGCAGTGCATTGCCCTGGTGTTGCAGCTACAGGCTGAGGTGTTTTATGTATTTGTAATTATGCTGATTCTCAGTCTGCTAAGAGAAAAACTGGAACATCACCTGCTCTGCAGCCTCTTCCTGTTAATCACAGAGATTTGTCCCTGGAGTATTTTTTCATGTAAAAAATCGTCAGTAGTCTGAATACCTTTGATTTATGTAAGACTACTGCTTCTCTGAGTCCTTAGCATTACAGCTGAAGCAAGCTGAGTTGAAGAGACAAAGCTATTTTTCCTTGAGGAAGATTGTCAAGCCTACAGGGCAGCACTTTGTTTTTTCCTGTCTTAAGGGTTTTGTTCTGTACCATGGCTGCTCCTCTGCCTCTGGGACTGGCGTTTTCAGAGGCAATTTCCGTACACAGGCACATGCAGACACTGTAAATTGAGGTGGACGTGATCGCTTGCTGTATGTGACATGGTCCAGTTGTATTTGCTTAAATTAGAAATCATAGGCATGCTTCCCCTTGCTTCCTGTTTTCCCATTGATCTTGCTTTTGTGTGTTGTATTTGCTGTGCATTGCACAGCTGCCTGAACTCAACTAGCATCAACCCTGCAGTGTCCTTCCCACTGCTTGATCCTGGTTAGGATTTAGTTGAACTGGTTAATGCAGCTGAAGTCAACAGATGGATCCAAAAAGTAATATAAATCTCGTATCTTTTCCTTACATGCTGTTTTCTCCTTATTCACAAAAGCATTAGATCTCCATGTCTGTTGTCATGCATTATGTTCTGCGGGACTAGAGTCTGCGGTAAATGTGAATGACTCTGCACAAAGGAATAACCCAAAGAAGCACTGGGCAAGAGAGAGACTGGCCTCTCCTCATAAACACAAGTTCTCAAATTCTCATGCTTTCATCCTTCGTGTAATCCATAATTCATTGAAATAATAATCCAGGGAAACCCAATTAAATCAAAAGCGAAAATGCTGCAATTGTTTGGGGTTTTTTTCTTGGTGGAGGAGAGATGAAATGAACAAAACACTTTTATCTTCCTTATCCACCAGAAGGAACCTCCAAACTGACTGGGTTTCTATTTTGAGCAAGAAATACCCACACTCATTAATTGTTTGCAATGTTTCTGGAAAGGGTGGGCAAATTCTTTCCGCTTTTATTGCCCAACACCATGGGAGATGAGAGGAGCACAGGGAAGTGTGCTAGTTGTTGTGATTGGCAATTTGGATGTCATTATACATGCACAACCAAACAAAGAAATGCAGAAACTTTGAAAAACGGTACAATAGCAACAATCAGAGCTGGACCCCAGTTTGCTCTGTTTCAACATGGGCTATAGCTTTTACCTATCTTTGCCCATGAGAACAGGGTAGGTCAAAGCACTACCATTATCAGAACCATGCCCGTGTGGCTCATTTCAAGAGTCATGACATAAACCCCCCTTAAAGATCACACTTTCCTTCTGTGCAAAACACTAGTGCACTGAAGGAAGGCTGCAGTCTTTTCCTTTAAAACTGTTAGAGAGCAGAGAAGAAAAAAGTTCCCCGCAGTGTGCTGTGAGCTGTACACTATACTCATTAGTGGCTTCGTCCTGGAGCTGCCTTCTCTGGCCCACATCCAGGAAAGCACAAAGTATACATTTAATTTTCAGCATGTGTGTAGAGTCATTAACTGCAAGCACATGCTTATATGCTTTCCTCATTGCTGCTTTTGGTTCTGTTATTTAATATAAAAGGCAGCAGTGGCTTTTAGGGGTTGAGAATGTTTTGGAGGGGACCAGAATGAAAGTGCTGAAACCTTCCCACTGCCTGGAAGAATAGCAAGACAGTAACATTTTTCTGATTGACATGATATCCCTGCATGAATACTGTACTTTGAAGGAGCTTTGTCAGGCAAACCTCTATCTGTTTGCACGCACATTGATTCACGCTACTGAACTGGGCGGCATAGGGAGAAGGGAAAGACTAACTGGTGCATTTTCAGCCAACGGTGTATACTGTTCTCACTTCAGCCAGACTACACAGCTATCCTGTAGCTGTAAAGAAGTTACTTTTCCTTAAAACAGCAGTGTTAGATAGTAGTATAGTCTAGTTCAGCTTCCACCCTGACATGCACATGGCTGCCTCGAGGCATGCATCTGCCTTGTCCCCATTTGGTATGGATCTCTCAGGAAGGAAAAGCCTTCCTGAGGCTGAATTGCTTATTTTGAGAGCTTCCTTTGCAACAGTCTCAGTGAGGAGCTTTGCAGACATTATTCTGCCCGTGCCTCTGCCCGCAAGTTACCCTACGGTGACTCATGTGGGGAGACATGCAAAGTCAACTCCTGGCAAAGCACGGTCTGAATTAAACTTTATGTCATTTTCACACTTTCTTCAGTGTCATTAAAAAATGACAGGTTTCTTCTTTGTATGCCTCCTTCTCAAGCTGATACATTATTACGCCTACTTCATCTGTGAAAGAACCAACAGAGACAGTTTAGCATCACGGCCATACACCAATGCGGTGGCAGAGGCAGAATTTAAAATTAAGCCGGTGTGGAGTGGTGGGCTTGTGCCCAAGCCGTTAGACAGCGTTGTGTCTCAGGGGATCTGACAGGCACTCAGTAAAAGCGAGTGACTGAAGGTGCACAGGCTCATCTCCATTTACAGGAGCTGCCCGTTCTCTCTGCTGTGAGCGTTTGGTGGGCACTGCGGGTGGGGGCTGCCCAAATCCCAGCAGCTTTTGTACTTGGGAGCTGCCATGTAGCAGTGCTCATGCCAGTGGCTTCTGAGCACGGGAAAGGCTCCAGCGCCTGGGCCGGCGCACTCGTGGACTGACCTCTCTGTAAAAGCTGCTCTGCGCTACCGTACTCACCGTCAGTCCTGTCTGAGCGTTGCAAAGCAAGGTATGTGTAAATTAAATCATCTGTTTCCTTTCCCCAAAAGTAAATCTCAATTTGCCCTGGGGATTTGGAGAAAATTTCAGTGTAGGGCTGAATTTATCAAAATTGGGTTTATCCACTACAGGTGTCCCGATATTGCAGAATAAGAGATACATGAGCATACAGTTCAAGCTCAGAAGCTGAAGTTCCCAAGCTATTAAAACTTTGTTTTTAACCAACATTATTTGTCTCATGTATGGCATATATACATTTCAGAGTAACCTAATTTGCGCTGTTCCATAATAAGAAATCATTACACACTATTGGAAAAAAAATGGTGATAGGCTGTATGTGCCTGGTATCTTTTGAAAGTTCTCTGCAGAAAAAAATAGGCACAGGCACTGAGATTTATTAAAATGCGAGCCCTTCTTGAAGAGGACAACTTTACTAATGAACAGACTGAAAACCAGAGACTGTCCCTTCTGGCATATGTGTATCATATGAAAGCCAGTAATATTTGATTATCTCAGTATTCCCAGAAATGATATTAAGCTGAAACACAGCTCCAGTTAACATAAGCATCAAGTATATACAGGGACCACTTAATACTAGAACAATAAGCCAACTTTATTACAGTGATTATTGATAATATGAAGGTTGTGCTGGTATTTAGTCATAACTACATAAAATTATTGTTTTTCTGCTGTAATCATTGGCTATGCAGTTACAAGGGATCAATAATAAGTTTGTAAGTAATTAGTGACAAAGATTTCTTTTGTTGTATATAAATGGAGTAAAAGCCTCAGGCTAATTTTACCAGCATGTTCATATGATATCACTTCCTGAAAATACATGAAAGTTTTTAAAAAAAGTATATACACAAAGCAGAGGCTGTCCAAGTCCTACAGAAAAAATTAGCTCAAGAAATATGCTGGGTTTCTACCTCGGAAACCTGATTTAAAATTGAGGTCGTTGTGAGAATTCAAGCAAAAATGCTGTTTCCGTTTTGATGCAAAGCTAGAGAGCATTTCTTCTGCATTGAGTAGCCTGCTTAAAGGACCATAATTCAATGGCAATATTTTTTGAGTCACTCCATTGATTTGGCAAGACTCGTTTTCCCATTTTTCCACACTGTCACTTTACATAGATTGGAGCCAACTGTGCTCAACCTCTGCTCTAAATTACCACTAGGCAAATCTGAATCAATCTAGCTGATTTTATAGGCTATTCTACTGAGTTTACAGGCTTCGCTCTGAATTTACCCCAGCACAGCCAGACGCAGAATTTGGCCAGTTTTATGTTTGTAAGAAAATGTAATTAAGCGTGACAGATGCGTTTATCCTAGAAAATATTACTGCACTGTAAGAAAGATAGCAATGATAGTTATACCACTCCTTAAAATCCACAAAGCCTTTTTACCACGTCCTAAAATCTGTTCTGAGTTTTTTCTGGCTTGCCCAGATACACCACAAATTTTCTAAAGGATTTCTGAACTTCAGATGAGTCTAGACTTGTGATTGAACTGAAAAGCTTTTTTTATTATTATTTTTTTCTGGCAGAAGTCTCTCGTGTGTCTAGTCTTTGGCCAACAAGCTTATACTTTCCTTAGGATTCTGGATGGAAATGCCACTAAATTGCTCTTTGCATGGGAAACTGATTTTGTTCCAGCATCTTCATGTGGAATAGTGTCAAATTTCCTGTTAGCCCCTGGTAGGACTAAGTGAGCTATTCAGAAGAATGTAAGAACCAGCCCTGATCCAACCCCAAAATCAAAGTGATGCCACTGAAACTGGCTACAGTGAACTTATTTCCTATTTCATTTCTTCTGTACTGTCTGGAGCAACAGAGCTTCTGAAATGCTGTGAAGAAGGCTAAGAGGTCTAACAAAATTCAGATGAGATTTCCCATTAATTCCTGTATAAGAATATGAACTTCTCATGAATACTGCTGGCTAAAATAAATTAGAGCAAAGGTGTGAAAACTCCCACCTTTTAAGTGTGACTCATCATTAATTATGAGACTCTGTGTTTTCTTCACATGGGTCATAAAAATATGATTTTGAAGTCTTTATCAATAATACAAAATGCCTGAATGCTTTGTGTAGCATCACCAGGGGTGGTAAGGTGAAATGTTGTGTCATTTTTGGGTCACTCGGTCATTCTTCTAAGTAGGGTTACTAACTGAAGCCGTTTTTGTGACACTTCCAGTGAAATAGATCAGAATGATTCCGATGTTTACTCTAAGGAGGTCTCTTTACATTAATCTTTATTTAACTTTGAATTGAAATATTACAAAGATAGTATTACCCCTCCAAGCATGCACTACAGGTCTGTAGACTACCAGGGGTCTATAGACTGGTATCAGGGAACTGTTGCTCCAGAGATTTGACTTATCCACGTAGCTTTCACTGGAATACTTTTTGGCAATATACCATGCACATCTTCAGTTTCTTGTAGATCTCTCAATACAGAGTCATGACATGACATAGCAAAGCCATGCTTCTCGACCTGGGTAGTTTGTTACCCTCATTGTCTGAGCTATAGTTCCTGTCCCTGACCAGAAAAGAAAATATAGTCAAATATAATACAATATAATAAGATAAATACAGATGACCTTATAGATAAGAATGCCCCACTCTTACGTGTCACTCTGAGCACTCACCACTGTAACTGCACAGGTCTACTGCAAATGCTGGAAGAGGTTTTATGGAAAGTGACATTAGGAATTCGTTACCAGCATGGGTGGAAGTACACTAAATCATGCTCAACATAGAGACAATTACTATGCTTGTAAAGAAGTGGCAAAAACATATTTTGGGTAAAGGAACATTTCTGGCAGAAGCATTAATTTGCTGGCATAAGCACATCTACCCCTAAGGGCTTTGACCAGCAAAGTGCTGCCAGTCAGAGCTTGCACCCAGACATCACAGCTCCCCATACCCTGACTGACACAGTTATTTGGGTACATGTCTGTGATGATGAATCTCACAGAAGGAAATTTTTCACACTCTTCTACAGACCCTGGTGATTGCTGAGTAGTGCAGAATTTGCAAATGTTGAATGATCACAAAAACACTAGTTGTACAACCGTATTCGTAACTGTATCTGTTTTTTTCTTTCTTTAAGCCCCCGCAGATCTGAATTTTAAAATAAATTAATAAGGAATAAATGAAATAGTACTACAATTTAATTAATGCTTTCATGGATACAGTGGAAGGTGTTGTGCAATGCTAAAATCGGGTCTCTTATGGGCTCACGAATAAATGATTACTCTTGCCATTAAGATTCCTGCATGCCAACAGGCAGGTCACGTAGCACATACAGCTTCACCAATTTGCTCTCACCCACTGGGAAGGTGCTGCAGAAAGAAATGTAAAAGAATATTAGAAGCAAGATCTCACTTGAGGTCTTGCAGATAAACACCAGTTTGAAAACTGCTGGTGACTTTAATCAAGCAGCAGTTCGGTTCTCTCGGGAGCAGAGCCTTTACTTCAGCTGCAAAACGCCCTGGAAAGCATTTGACTGCGTACCAGGCCACGGAGCACAGCCCTTGGCATGCCTGGTGAAGGGCCGGGAAGGGGAGGGTGCCACAGCCAGGGCAGCCGGCAGGGCAGAGGGCTGGAGCGCCTGCACCAGCCACGAACTGGTGTGTGCAACCACTGTTTTTCACTACAGTTGCTGCAGCAGTGCTGGGCTTCTCATTCCAGCGGAGATTTGGACCTATGTGAAATTAAGCTCATACACACACACACACACAAAAAAATTTACATAACTTTGAGGGTCAGGCGAAAACAACACAAGCCAGCATGTGGGCGTTAGGGCCGGTACACCCCATCCTCCACATGCACTGCTGAGGAAGAAGCTGCATTACCATCAACAGCAGGGCGCTGGGTTAGTGGTGCAGTGCCCGACCAGCTTGGGGATCCCAGGGAGCTCACTTTTCCAGCTCACCCGGCCTGCTGGAGGCTTCTTAGGCTGCCTGTCTGATTTCTCAGAGAGAAACAAGAGTTAAATATTATGAACTATGTTTTAGAAGCTTTCACAAATAAATAGAGAATTAATTAGGAAGGTTATTTGTACTGTATCAAATAACACAGTGGCTCCTTCAAATTTTTCAGCCCAACTAGACAAATATCTTACTGGAGCAACAGGAGTCGAGGCATGTTTAGGGTTTGCCACCAGCTGCTGCTCTGTTGAGTTTCTATTCTAAACTTGCTTTGGCAAAAACACCTCCTCAAAAAAACAGGCATCTGAGTAGGAGGATTTACAGTCAAGATAGATATTTCCCTACCAGTTTTGAAAGACTTTAGAGAAGAGATTTCTGCAGTATGATTTTAATTTATTTTAAATTTTTTAAATGTTTTGTCAGTGTGGAGAAAAAAAAGAGAAAGAAAATTAAAGTTAATGGGCCCCTCTGGCTGAAGTCTAGCAGTGAATGCCAGTGTTCACTTAACTAATCTTAAATAACAAACATTATTAATGTTTTATTGTTTTATTTAAATATATTAAAGAGAAAAAAGCTAGAGAGCTTTGTACCCATGATAAGCAGTAATACCAGAGTTGTAGGTTTTTCTTTGGAAAAAAACCCTTCAACCCTTTTTCATGCGAAGATAAAATACAAGATATAATAAAATAGCTAGGAAGACGTCATTATGGAAAAAAGACTGGCTAAAACTATGCTAGATTCTACCGTGTCTGCCCAGGTGAACTGGATGTACAGGTCATTTGATGGGAGCATATGATCAGAGCAACAGCAGGTGGTAACTATAAAACACATCCGGGACCCCTCTCCCTGGGAAGTGGTTTATAGGTAGATCCTAGGTGGGTGGGTGAGTGGGTGGGTTTTGTGCTCATCAGAGTGCCTTGCTCCTAGGGACCTCACGGAGGGAAGAAGGCAGTTAGAGGAGTTGATCTGTGATAGCTGAACCTCATAGGGCGCTTCCAGAGTCAGGACTGTGGGCTAGCTTGACGATGCAGGTGGGAGGCTGCTGCCTGGACCTTGCTTCTCCTCCTCCAGCTTTCTGCCACTCTGCAGCTTGAAGTTTCTTTCTTTGTCCCTCTGTGTGAGGCAATGGTGTGAGCAGGCTGTGTGCTTCTTTCTGCTACCTGTCTCTAAGGTCAGATCTCTTACCCCATGTGCTCTCGTGCGCTTCCTTCCCAAGGAGCTGAGCTACCTCCTCGCAACTTGCACTGGTTCAGCTTCCTGCTGACTGACGGTGGTTTGAGACAAAACCTGAGTGACAAGACAGATTCCGGGAACCCATGCAGGATGAGGAGTGAAATGCCTCATTTGAGAGTTTTCACTAAGGCAAGTCATCAGACCACAGCTCTGAATCTCCTCAAAAAGATGGCTCTTCTAGAAGCGTGTTTTGCCCTTCATGATCTAGCAGTCACCTAATGACTGCTCAGGAAGACAGTGGATAATGCAGGGGTGTAAAATGATACCCTTGCTATGTTGCTAGCAAGTAGGGAGTATGAAAGTATATTTGCATTGGGAAAACCATAAAAAGAAATCCAAAGTGGAGTAACAGCACTGAGGGCACGCACAGAGTGCTCACCTTCACTTCCAACTTCCGAAGCTATTAACTTCATAAATGAAAGTGAAGCTTGAAAACTTAATCTCATCTGTCCCAACCTGATGCCTGCAACTTCTGGAAAGACAATTTCCACTGCAAGCCTAAAGGACAATTGTCTGTATCGACTACATCTTCCTTCCCTATCTAGCCCATGAGTAAGCTAAGTCTAAATGAAGGAATAGAACACCTTCTAAGGGGAGAAAAGGGTAAAAATCCTTCTTTGGATGAGCTGTTACTGCCAGTGTTGCTAAAGGGAAATTTACCTCTTTTGTATAGCAAAACACGCATCTTGATCTTGCCTCAACAGTACCTAGTGTTACTGAATCATCCAGTTAAAATTGTCATGAAAAAACCCAAAAGTTATGCGGGACAAGTGGCCTAACTGGAAATAAGAGAAAATGGTTAAGAGATTGTACTTCGGTATGCAGTCAAAATTCTTTTGAGCTGCTGATGGCATTAAAGGACCTATTTATTGCAGCCACAAGTGAATGCCACAGATTCCTAAGGAGAAATGCGGAAACCTTATCAGCTCTTCTCTCTAAATTACATTGTGGGGAGAGGGGGAGCAGGAATCATCAAGGGAGCAATGTGAAAGAATAGTCCCTGAGCCAGTGTGGTATTTTCACCCTTTCACGTAACATCTGGGCTCCAGATATCCACTGGTACATGTGAGTCACTGCAGATGCAATTGCAGAACATAGCAAGCGTGCATTGCTTGATCTGGGGAATTTTGGCAAGGGGATCTAGCAGAGCTCAAAGCTGTCATGATTTACTGAAAATTCATTTTCAGTCACAACTAGTTTCATTTGAAATCAGTAAGATTTTTCTTTAAAGTTTATTTGGTTTAGTCATTGATCCAGAGGAATTTATGTTTCTGCAGGTATTTGCGCACTCAGCTTAAACCAATATTTCTCCCTTCCTGTAAGAAAATGTGGCCCATGTGTGTCATTCTAGAAACAGCAAAAAGAGGAACTGTCATCAATTTGTCCCTAAATGAACATATTCTCACCGAGACCCTTACCTTCCTGTGACAGTTAACAGAACGTGAGTGAATAATTAATGGTAACAGCTAAGGTATTTAAGGAAAAATCATATTTTTCCTTATGAGAGGAAAAAAAAAAAATATCAAAAGACAAAGGAGTGAATGAATGTCAGCAACAAAAGATAATTTGCTGGATAATTTGAAGCTGGCTTCTATGAACATCGTATTTATGATCTTTCCTATTTGTTGACAAGCAGCTCCTTCTCATCTAAGTCAGTGAAAAGTTATAATCCTTTTTAAAAACCTTTCAATTCCCTAAAAAACAGGCATAAGTGAATACCTGAGAAATACAGCCGCCAATGGCCAGTAGATCCTCAGTTTGGTAAGATTTTTCACTTCTTTCCATTGTCTTTGCAGCATCTCTCTCAACATTTGGAGATGTGCATACCTATGTTTGCTCCATGAGCCGAGGCTTGGTACCTAGAGGCCTTAATATAAGACCTGAATGTGTTTCATTAAGATTGTCTATGTTGAATGTTTTCTATTTGTGGTGTGATTTGCTCAAGCCCACAGAGAAGATCCCATGCTGCTGACTTAAAATATCAGTTTGCCGTTATGTTTTACTGTATCAAGCATCTCCCTGAGCATCTGGAGAAACAGGCCTTGCGCTCATCATTCACAGGACCATGTGTTTCTTCGCCTGCTTATTCAAACTGGTGTCAGCCTGCTGCCATCTGGCCTGCAGTGCATAACAGGAACTAACACAATAAAGCAAAAACAACTGCGGATACACTAGCAAGCACAGCTCCTTGTGTTTCATGAAGACTTGAAACTTCCAATAGAGTTTACCCAGATTAGTATCCATCATCTGACATAAAGTAACAAAACAGATTTTGGAACATGCTGATTAACTGCTACCATTAATGGACACAGTCCTTGAAGTAAATGAAGTGTTGTCTGCTGGTTTATTAAGTAGAGTGTTTTAATGCAGTATGTTTTAATGTCTAATAGGTAACTAATGACGGCTAACACGTCATGTGGGCAACGGGTCCACACTGTGCTGTGACATTTTACAGTAATTTTAGGTATACCTGGGAGCCACCAACCTGTTGCAGCATCCTTAACAAATCTGAAGCAAAGTGGCTACTTAGGAGATCACTGCGCCATATGGCTTTCAAGTCTTGGATACATCCTACTATGTCTATAGGCTTCCAAATGAACTGGAAGACTTGGGAATATAATTGGATGTCCTGAACATTTTTTAGGAAAACCAGCACATTTGACCTGTGGTCTAATTCATTTGTTGAAGTTACGTTTTTCTGAAGTCTAACTGGAAATAAAATAAAATCCCTTGCAGATCTAAGCTCGAGTGCAGTCACTTAGAAACATCCATCCCTGTTCCATACGGCTACTATTAATTTTTACATGAAATCCCCTCAATTACCAGGTATGCATAAACCACAGTACAGCTGCTGGCAGAAGTACAGGACTTGCTGCAGCTATAAAAGCAGCCTAGACACCATTCAGGGAGAAAATTACAGTGCGTAACCTTTCAAAATTTGAGTGCAATCCACTCCATACAGAGACTTACGCAAACGTTTCTAGCACTAGATTTGCCTGGGGCCCAGGGGCAAGAGATCTGCTCAGGTCCAAGACAGACCTTCTGCACCTGCATTTGCAGGTTGAAAAAGTGGGGTCACCTGAGCATTTCAAATGCATCAACCAATTTTGTGTTTCATCTATCATTGGTATCTAATGAGCAGTTTGGACTTGCTACTTGCAATGTGTTCTGCAAGGTGCTATTGTTTTTGACCAGGACAGGATGAATATTGCATGCAGAACACTGGACAAAGACCTTCTTCGTTATCTCATGTGCTGACGTGCTGAGCAAATTACATCCTAGAAGCCTTATAAATGTTGCAATCTTGTCCTTCCTTTCAGTAAGGGAGACTAGATGCTGCACAAAGAGCAAACCAATGCAAAGGGAGGACTGAACTACTTGCCAGGGATAGCAGAGGGTGCATGTTTCTCATATCACCTCTTTTTTGGGGTGATCATCTGGAGCCAGATCTCCCTGTTACAGCTGGGTAGATCCGGGCAGACAAGTCAGTCTGAAACCCCCTCTGCCTGCAGCATGAAAAAGGGATGTGTCTTATCAGCTGGAAGGGTCTTCAGAGAAGGTGGTGGAGGGAAATGCAAACAGCATGCCTTCCCACAGCCTCCCTCCTCTCATCGCTCTTTCAAGCCTCTTGGGCCACTGTCCAGTGCATATCTGTCTGCTGCTTAACAAACTCAAGCTGTGGTTTTCAGGCTGATAAATAATTATGCTAATTAACAGGTTGGAGGAAAATGTGATGTTATTTCTGTGGAATGTTCTGAGAGGCTGGAAACACTTAACTGCAAAAACGGCATGTGGTGAAATAACCAATAATTTGCTTAAGAAACCCACATCTGGTATGCCTGCTAGAAACAGGGGTTAATAGTCTGTCAGGGGCAGGCAGTGGCAGTGAGTAGCCCTAGGATAAACAAAAAAGCCTTAACGGCAGGAAATGGGCTTGTTCTCCTAGCATAAGCATTTACATTGGCTGCTAACCAGCTAGAGATGTAAAAGGAGTTGTTTAGTTTACACTTGGAAAAAAAAATAAAGAGAGATGGAAATAAACAGTCTTTTGCATTTTGTGTATCTGTGAAAAGGAATAAAAGCCACCGAGTGTAGCTAAAAATGGTAATATCTATGCTCCACACTCCTGGAGGGAGCCATAGAATCAGCACAAGGTTTCAGTCATAAAAACGGAGAAGGATTACTTAATTTATTTTTGTATTATTGAAATAACTGACAGATAATTACATGCATGACTTTAAGTGACTGCTCCTGCACAAAAAGGACAGAGGGGGCAGAAGAGAAGACAAATGGGGAAACTCGGTTAATGGATTCAGGTTGACATCCTGATTTTTTTATAAAAAGTTTGACCCTGATTTTTGTTTTGAGGATGGGAAGTCCAAATGCCACTTATGATAAGAAGGAAGGCATTCCCATTTGACACCACGGTAGTCAGGAAAGGATCTGAACCACGATGCTAGGAACCCACCCTTGCGTTGGTGTGGCATTGCTGCAGCACTTAGAAGCGCAAAAGAGAAAGCCACATTTTAAGATGGGATGAAATGTAAATAATGTACTCATTTGACGAGATTCAGATGAAGCGCTCTGTGTGTGGCAAGCTGAATCTGTATTTATAGCAGTTAAAGAAACACACAAGACGCTCTGGATACACTAAAGACCATGAATAATACATTGTTGGATCCTAATTTTGTTTTAAATAAACAGACAGTGTTCTACCTTAGGTGGTGTTTTTCCGCTGAAGTGGTGCTACCCTTGCAAAGATTGCTGCTACATCTGAGTTGTATTTTTCAGACAAGAAAAGACGACACCTCAGCAGATGTTGGCGGCTTTCTGTTGCACGCTAGACGACTTGACATCTCAAGATGAATTTTCTTTCGTAGTCACTCTCGAAGATGTATATTATCCCTTGTCAAAATAAAGAGTTGCGGTCTCTTTCCAGCCCAGAGAAATACGGTAAGTGCACATTATCACCGTAACATCTAAGCTGCTCTCTCTTTTACTACATTAGTGCATATTATAGCCTTGCAAATGACAGGCTTTCACAGCCTCATATTTTAGTGTCATGTCTTGTTTTATAATGACATCATGTTTTTTCTAGTGATCTTAGCACACAGCACCAACATGACCCTGCAGCTTTGCAGCCTTTCTCACGGCAGCGAGATCTCCAGGCCGCATGTTGAATATCTGAGGTGGGAAGCAACAGCAATAAAATGACTCAAAAGCCTCATTTATCAGCAAAACCAACTAGTAGTGCTCAGCTCATGTGGATGCAGGCAGCACTACCCATCCTCCACCATGTGACGTGTTCTGGTCTGAGGCTGCAGCCTCCCATATGAAAGTTGAATTAATTCTGGTGCTTTTTGATGCTTTGTGTGAGCATCTAAGGCACTCCGCTGCAGAAGGGGTCTGTCCTCTAGCACTGCTTCCCTATGAAACAGCAGATCAGAGGAGGTTTCTTCTAGAAAACAAGAAATGCCAGGGAGAGGCCATCTCAGACAGTGGTGCTTCCACTTTTTCCACGTGCTGTGCTTACGATAAGCTGTGATCACACAGCCCCCGGCACGCAATACATAGCCATGGGGTCACATATACTTGGGTTGTTGATCATCACATGAATAGCATGAGGCTAGAATAAGTGCAGCCTTCCAGGAACAGAACCAGAGACGGAAGCCATAAAATCTCTGCTCGATGTTTTGTTCCCCTGTGTTCTAGTTCAGTCATGTAAGTCAGACAGTCCATTTTTTAAACAAGACTAGGGATCATTTTTGAATATAAGAAGAACTCTGATAAAGACAGAGCTGCTAACACTGGGAATTTCTGTTCACCAGAGACTGACCTCCTGCATCTGAATTGCTAGCAGCACGATGAAAGAACAGGTGACAAAAATAAAATTAAGTTTTAGGAATGGCGATTAGATCTTAACTGAATTCTTGGAACTTCAGTAAGCTTTTTCTTATTTTGAATTCTGCTTGAGTTGTGGATACCTTTTTGCCTATTCTGAATCCAAGCACATCCATCATGCTTTTGCTTGTAAGAAAAATTCTGTGTGATGAAGAGGGCAGGAAAAATATGTAAAATAAACATCAGTATGGCAGCAGAGATCAATCATTAAAAATTGTAAATCCAGTTGTGTATTTTTCATGGAAAGCACTACTCAAGGAATACAGCCATTTACCACAAAAAAAAACCCAACCAAAAACCAAAAAACAACGTTCCCCAAATAGCTGTATTTGTCTAGTTTTCATAGTAGTTCCATCAACATGGCAAAATGGTGCTCTAGTGTGATTTGGTGAGAGATTTGCATAATATCATATGGCTTATGCATAACTTGGATGAATTTTGAGTGAACTGATCTGCAAAACTGTTGAGAATCTCCCACAAGCAGCCCAATGCTCACCAATGGGAAGCAAGAACAGTCCTTGCACTCCACTAAAGTCCTTTGAGCTGCTCCCTTTGGGGAGAAGACCCCAGGGACAGTCACGGAGAGGCAAGGGCAGCCTTTCTTTTCTCCTTTGAACCACGTGTGGGGATGTTTTATTTAGGCTGGCATGCAGTGAAGGCAGAGAGCAGCAAGCAAGGACTCACCACCAGACCTCGGCACCCCCAAAGCTTGCCAAGAGTCAAGCCAGGCCCATGACATCTGATGGCTCGCAGCACCCGTTTCTTCCCACCAGCACTAGAGGGAAGCTAAGTTTAAAAATATGATCAGGTATCTAGGGTTCAGATCTAAACTGAAGTGTTATGAATGTTTTCCCCTCCCTCCCAAAATTACCTGGACTGCAACTAATATTTGAATCTAGCTCTAAACATGGGGAGTTCATATCTAGTCCAGTTTATCCCAAATTCTGCAGGTTTTTAAAAATATTCTCCACAAAAAAAAAAAAAAGCCTTTTTACTTGGCTCTGAACATTTACTTTCACAACTGATTTATGTAGGTTTTGCATAAATAGAAACTTAGTAAGCTTCCAATTTGTACTTCACAATGCACTGTGGTGGAGCATTTGATGAAACTGATAATATTATCTTTTATTCCTTCTCTTTGGAAATGTCTTTCCTTCAGGAACAGAATTTCTGTGTTTGAAAGAAAAGCAGCAGGAAAAGTGACATTATAGGGGCAGTCATGGGAAGGTGTTCAAAGGAGAACAAATGTGTTTTCCTGGCAGATGACATGGAAAGCAACCGAACACAGTTGGCTTTAGACTACATCTTCTTGACGTAGGCCCCACCTTCTGCTCTTAGAAGAGAGATTGTTTTAAGCTGGGTAACGTGAAGTCAAATACTCTTCCAATATTTTGGCAATAACCAACTATGACCATTTGGGCTATTTTTTATCTGAATTAATATCCAGCGTTTTTAAATGGTCTTGGCATGCTTTTGGCCTCAAGAACTTCCTGTGATAATCAGCACCAGAACTGGATTATGCATTGCTGTCAAAAGATACTTCTTTAACCAATATCATTTCGGCAGTTTGTTTTAAGATCATTAAATGTTCTTTCACTCCTAATCTCCCTGAACTTTATTTACAACTATGAAGATCTCATAATTATAAAAGTACAAATTAAAGTGCATTTGTGAAAGGATGAAGACTGACTTGTGGTTTACACAAAAACCTAATCACAGGAGTAATTACTCAGTCTGGGACAAAATGCAAGTGTGTATCTGAGTACACGTAGATATGCACAAAAATATTTGAATGGGAAATATCACTGTGAGGCTTCTTGGCCACACTTTTCATATCAAGTCATTTCACTGCATAACAGTATCTACATGGACGTGAAGTAGGCAACTGCATTTGTTTTACTTGCATAACTACGAGCACTATTTAAATCAGAAAGTTTATTTTTGAAAGGAGTAAAGCGTCTCATGCCTATGCCTTTACAGAGCAAGCACTCCCATTTGTAATCAGAATACATGATGTTGCGTTTCTGAATAACCCACGTGTGTAGGCAAATGTTCTCACTGATCATTTAAATAACAGTATTTAACTAATTTAACAAATGGCATGATGAGGTTTGTGAGTTCCAGTGAGAACTGGAGCCTGAATACACTATAGATCTGCCTAGAATCCATAAGGCTGACATGCTGGCTGCTCCATTACACTAAGCATTGGGCCTTCTCGATACTACTGTGGGAAAGCAATTTGAGCTGCTTCCTTCCTTTTGCTTATTTTGAAGCTTAAAATTAAAAGAGATACTCCTCATGCACAATTACTCTTAACGTTAACATGAATGACACATGCACCTAATAAGTGAAACCAGACACCCTTGGTTGCATTTGCAGTTTAGGTGTTGTGCAAATTGCATCTCCTCATTAAGCTGGATTTTTAAATGCCTAATTCTTTCAATAACCTGTTTTCAAAAAGGTTATTTTCATTAATATTGGGTCATGTCATACAACACCTTCTAATCTGGACATTTAAAATTAAATTCTTCCCATACGCGCAAGGTGTAGAAGCAGTTGTTAGACTACACTACCTCTTTCCCCTCCAGAAGATTGGTTTTAAATGCTAATCATTTTTAAATGGTAGCAGTCAGTTATACTTAACACATATCGAAGGTTACTGGTGAAACAGGACCAAGAGAAGTAATTATTTAATTTAAATTTTAATTAAAATACTGATAGCAGCATCAAACATGTTCTAGTAAAGTTTATACCCCAAGTTTTCTTTTCTATTTCTAAATCTGTCAGGGACATTCTGAAGGTACTGTACATGTTTGGGGAAATTATCAGGGATATAAAGAAGCTCAAGCTGAAATCAGAAATTATCCCCCAGCATGTTTAGACTGGAACATGAGTCCCTACACTTACCACATCCCAAACATCCCACCTGAGTTGTGGCGCATCTGGGCAGAACAGAGCACTCTGACACCAGGATGTGACCCTGTTCAGAAAGAGCCTCCTTTATGGGCTGGGGGGGGGGCAGTTCCTCCCGTTAATCATCCCACCCTGCCCTCTGTGCACCATGACCGCTAAAAGCTTTGCCAGGCATCGGCAGCAATGCTTTGGTCAGTCGTCTCCCTGAAAACAGGCTGAAACTCCTTGAAACAGAATAAAAAATCACACTGCTTGCTCTTCAGTGTGGGAAGTCAGTAAGACCCTTCCTCCATGGCTGGACGAAGATGAGCCCCACCGATGGGGGATCCCAAAGCCGATGGGGTATGCTCTCACACCTGCAGGGCCTGCTTTCTTTCTCAGCCATCTGCTTCCACCTATACTGCCGTGACATTATTGAAATGGCAGTAAAGTTTTGAACGCAGTAAAGAACGCGTTTTGTTTTGTTTTCCCCCTGGAACACCAAAGTCATGAAAAACGCAGGTTTCGCGGGGGAGGGAGAGAGAGGGAGTAAATCCCTGCCCAGACCTAATCTTTTCGCTAGCCCCTTGAAGCTCAGAGTAAGAGCAGCTGTTGAAAAATGCAACTGTCTTTTCCATACATGATTAAATATAGTCAAATATCAAGTCCTATCATCAAGGGGTCAGTTAAATGTAATTTCTTTCCACTCTGCATATATGCACAGAGGGAGCTTAAGTCCTCTCTCATCTGGTTTCTTCATCCTTAAAAGAAACAAAAGCACACTGTACAGTATTTTCTAATTTGATAGTATCTTTATGGGATTTTAATATCCTCCTCCTTGCCAGCTACAAGCCAGACCAGCAACAACTGGAGCTACAGTTACGAGATGCAGCTGTTTGGGGCCTGTAAAGGTCTATCTACAGCCTGGAAATTTCCAGTCAGTGCAAACACAGGGCAGGCTCCAGCACCATTAGCAAAAGTTTAAACTTCTGCAGGCAAAACATTGGCTGCCATCAGCAAAGTGCTGGCAAAATTGAAACTGCTTAAGCGAGCGGGCTAGCACTGGAAGGGGTAGGGACAGCCAGCTGCCAGGGCGGAGCAGGGCTCCTAGCAGTGTAAATAACAGAAACTCTGTTTTCAGCCAGGGAAAATCCCATCTGCAGGAACTGCTCTGAATGGCAATTGTAATGACTGGCGAGGGGCAGGGTGCGCATGAAGAGCACGGAGCACTGGGCAGAGCTGTTTCCCCCTTCTCCTCTTCATGAGGTCAGGAAGGGTTTGCAACTAATATCAATGACAACAGACTTGGGGGAGTCAGAGTAGGTCTTGAAAGATTCAGCCATTACCTTTTTTGTATAGTTTATAATATATATAATATTTGCATAGAATTTACATTACCATAGAGATACCTTTCCCCATGAGAAGTTTCAGTTGCTTTAAAAAACAATCCAGATAGCAACCGCCAAGTTAACTGAATTGTGTTATAACACAGCCTTGTTTTGTGATCCTTGTGCAGCTCAGATACTTCTCATCATCCTCGACGTGACAACTATAACATCTTCACATGTTCCCAAACCTGCGCAGGGACAAAAGCAACCTTCTTCCTGAGTATTCAAAAAAAGAGAGAGTTAAAAACATCCAATCATCTTCAAGCTCACTTCTATCCTGAGGGTGGTGTGGTTTTTTTTTCTTCTTGACTGGGTTGCTCATTTGATGGAGCTTTATCAACCTATACAGATCATACTCAATTTACCCAGTGTGCTGCAAATGTCAGTGAGGGATTAGCTGCTGAAGCTGGCACATTACAACCTGGGGAACTGTAGAAGGTGTAGCCACTTGCTCAGGTGGTTAAAATGTTTGCCCATCCTTGGGACTTAGCTTAGCCTACAACCGCCACCTCAATGTGTTATTGACAGTGCAATGCAGTGCAATAATGCCAGTCGTGTCCCTGTAGAGACAGATCCATTCTCCCTCACCTTGGTTGATAATATCTGTACAAACACTGTTTCTCTAAAGAATTTGAATCCCTGTCTTGTGATGATGGCTTTCACTTCACAGTGGAATCAGCTGAAAAAGGATTCAAGTAATTGAAAATACAAAGACAAATTTTCAGCATGAGGATGAAGAAGTATCAGAATCCACAACACTTCCTTAAGCCTGATGTACTTCTATAGAATATAATCTGCACCGACTCAAAAGGACAGCGTAGAAATTTGTTGGCTTTATACTAGATCTGAAAAATACAAATTAATTGTAATTCCATAATATTCTGTGGTTGCTCTTAAACTTAGAGGAAGGATTATGGGAGCAAAATATGTCATTCTGTAAACCAAAGACCTCAGTCAATAGTATTTTAACGTTAAAACTCTGCTTATTCAACGTATTAGAGGTAATATCTGTGTCAAAAAAGCTCTTTTTGCCTGAAGGTTCAGCATTAACACTCCCTTAAGTCTCTTTTAAGCACAGGTAGCTCAGCACCTTCATCCACAATAGCTTTAGTAATTGCTTGGCTTCACGCGACAAACTATGCCTTTGTTTCTGCCCTTAACCGTTCTTTCATCAGCTTCTGCTGTGCACATTAGACAGAACATGTGAGGACAGACCGACTGGAAAGTGGTTTGTGAAAATATGTTGAGACAGCTGCTGAATTTTAAGGGCTCGTCTGTACCAGGCAAAAAGGTGCAGCAGAGAACCCGATGGTTTCAAATGCAATGCAGTCCTTGCAGCACTTGCATTGTACATGAGCAAGCCTCAAAGCTGTTTGCAGAGAACAGCTGTACCGAAATGCTGTGAGGGTACAGCTGCTGATGCTACTCCCTCCATGTCCTTGTCCTTGCTTGGTTGCATTGGCTGAACTGGGACAGCAGCCCAAACTAAGCAGGCCTCTCTCTTACATAATTTCTTTACTCCTGACCCTATCTTACTCTGTTTCACAGGCACCTGATATCTCTTCCTGCACAAATTCAAGTCCCTTCTTGCCTGTTCATGTGTGGTGGTTTCATGCAACGCATCCAGCTGTTCCAGGAATTCAGCATCCTTTTCTCACCTTCCTAAGCCTCCCTCGGTGGGTAGCAGAGAGACTATGGCCTGGAATCGAAAGGAAATAATGAACACTTACGAATGTTTGCCAATGGGAGCTCTCTCTGACCCTTCAGGTGGTGACACCCAAAAAGAGGTGACTGGAGGAGCCACCACTCACTCAAGGCACATCAGGTGAATGAGATCCTACAATGTCCACCTGGAAGGTAAGGAAGGACTTGACGGAGGGCCTGTCTCCTGAATGCCTGGAGCACATTTTTACTGACTTTATTTCCAATGGGTTCTAAATAAACATGCTTCAGGCTAAAAATATATTCCAATATTCCGACATCTTGAAATGCTGAAATTAAACTTCTTGACTTCTCAAATAAAAGCTTGGAGAACCAGTTCAACACTCGATTTAACAACTTAGACCTAAGAATCCTATAACTGGTCAACAACATTAAATCGTACTATATGAAATCCTTTTTTGAATTACTGAAATGATTTAAATAAAGCAAGTTTAGCATATGGTTTTAGACATAAATATTTATGACCCAATACTTTTCATTGATTAGCATCTAAAAACAAGAGTACAAGCACATCCATAGATCAGACATGTAGGCTTGTATCAATCTGACATTCTAGGAAGAAGCATCAAAAGTGAATAACATATACAAACCTTTGCTTTGGCAGAGAAGAAAAAAATCTTTTCTTTAAACCATAACTAGATAGGTTTATCTAGGCTCTTAACACTAGTAAACTAAGGATTATGGGAATTTAGTTCAAAAGCTGTTGTAAAAGCCTTATCCTAATAAGCAAAGTGAGTGAAGTAGGTATCTAAAATAACAGCATATGTCAACACACCATAGCAAGACATATTTTTGTGATTTATACCTTTGATTTCTGCATTACTAGATACAGTAGAACATTAAAAAGCATTTCCCATTTCTATTGCCAATGAAATCGTTTAACAGAATTTATAAAACATTTAAAATATTTCTAACTGTTATCTGTTATTGCTCATGCACACTCTAGGAACTTTATGAGAGTTTCATGCCAGAGTGTTTTTTGGAGGAAGAAAGTTATTTTTCTATTATTTATTTATGATTTAAGTTCAGAAGGAATAGAAAATAATGAATCTGGAATAATGATCTGTTTAATGGCTGACAAAACAGAATCTGGAGCATTTTCAGCCTAAGATTACATTTCCATTTTTTCTCTGAGTAGAAAAGAAAAATGATGTAACCTAATGCTGAATGATAGATATTTAGTTCAGAAACGTAAGATATTTTAATTTATTCCTACGTGGCTGCTAGCCGGTATACCCATGTACATTTCAACTTTTGCATTTGAAACCACCAACACTATTTCATTCAACCTATTCTAACCCAGCCACATCTCCTGGAAATATCAGTAAATAGCTAACTAGTTAACCAAAAGAAATCAGCACATTATTGCATGTAAAAAAAACCTGTAATAATTTAAAAAGCTAACAGAATATGCACACATTAATTTTCAGGGAAATTAGGATTTAGGGGTTTTTTGTAATTGAAAATTTTAAAGGTGTATGTATGAAAATAAACCAGGCCAATTACTAAGCTCCCTGCAATGACTCCAGCTACTCCCTCTTACTCCTTCCTCCAGCGCTCTGCCTTTGGGTCTGCATTTCTCTGGTGCTCTACGTTGCACCGGGTTACACGGTCTTGCAGTACACCAGTGTCATTGTGCAAGCTCCAGTGGAGAGCTGGGGCTCATGCCTCCAGCTTCGCTCCAGCTACCTGGTACGAGGCATCTAATCTGTCTATGCCAAGTGCCCAGATTAAAAGGTACCTGGTTTCTCTGCCCATTGCTCCTCCTGGAGTGTGCTGGGGTGACCCCAGAGGTATCCCCAAAGGTGCTGCAATGGGCCAGTGAAGTGATGGGCCCTGACTTTGGCTCCAGGGGAGCGTGGGATAGACGGAGTAGTGGCAGGGGTTCCTACAGGATATTTGAGGGCACAAGGATGTTGAAGTTGGTGACGTGGTCAGTGGCTGCGGTCACAAGAGTCATGAACATATCTCAGATACGATGATTTCTTGGCGTGCCACCAAATTGCAGCCTTCAAAACCTGCTGGGTAATATTTTTTTCACTGCTGCTCTCAAGACTGTCCACTGTCCAGTGATGACATCCAGAAGACATATCCCAAGCCCTCCGTCTCCTGGAGGAACTGCAAGAGAAAAATTTTGCTGTTTTTGTTTTCAAGGACTATCGTTGGCTCATCAGGCAGCTCCACTGCATACACAGCAGGACTCTAGCTGCTGCAGTGAATGTACTTCCCATGCAAACTGATCTGGTCCAGTGGGACAGCACAGACAGGGAAACACACATATCTATATAAATCTTTGCAAAGATTTCTAATGACATGTGGCTTTTAAATCAGTGTAATGACTTCACACTGTTTGGTGACTTAACTCAAGAGGTGCTGCTCTTATTCAGAAAGTAATTGGAAAAGAAAAATGTTTAGAAAATAATTGCTTGGCTAGATGGTGTTAGCTGATGGTCCTCTTCTTGTAAACATGCTCTAGGTCAAAGTTGTTTCCCAAGCAGAAAGCCCTGATGAAAACAGGCAACATGTTGTTGCAACAGACGGGAGAAAAGGAGGTCATCACAGTCCTGGAGCTCGCAGTTATCACATCACCCCGGCACACTGCTCCATCTCTGCCCTGTCCCTGTGATGTCCCTGCTCACTGTCTGCAGAGCACACAAGAAATCAGTGGCAAAAAAGCAGAAACTTGCAGTCACATAAACACATAAACACTTTCACTCACAGTAGTGCTCTCATTATCTGGCCATCAGAGGCAGCTAAGGCTGAGACAGGACAGACATTATAGGATCCTGTCTGCCTAGTGCGTTCACGGTCCACTCCAGCCGGGAATGACTTCCAGATGTTGGTGCGCTGCGAATGCACCTCCAGCCCACAGCCAGACCCCTTATCGATCACACTGGACAATACTGGCACCGAGTGGGGGGAAGCAGTGGCTCATTCACCCAGAGGGTCTTAGTAGGCTTCATCAGGGCAAGGATAAGCTTCCCAGGGAAGCTGGTTGTGGAAAAACTCTGTTTCTGCTGCAGTAGAAAGGTTTCTTATAAATAAAAAATTAACCACAAAACAACAACAACAACAAAACCAACCAGCCAACCAACCAAACGAACAAAAAAAAACCTAAAAAAACCCAAAACAAAACAACAACAACAAAAAAACCCAAACAAACAAACAAAAAAACCCCAGGAGTCAGAAAGTGTATGTGATCTACATGTGGAGCCCTTAGATGAAATCTCTCTTACATAAGTGCCTTTCTGAAAGAAACTGCTGTTAAAGGGTTGACTGTTAAAGAAGCAAATGTTTGGATCCTTTTTTGTTGGCTTGCTTCTTTATGATGGTCCAGTCAGCAGACATATAAAAGTCTGCATAGACATTTTGATTTTAAATGGCATGGTTCAGGTTAGCTTAACTGCATGTCAAAAATTAGCTGAAGCACTGATGAAATAATCAGGATCTGCACCACCAAACAACCGTTGCTATGTACAGGCAACTCCCGTTAAGAATTGTGGAGGGTTTTTTGTAGAAATTATGTTCCCGAGGTCTTCTTTCTTTTTGTGAACAACTTTTTAACACTAACATCTAGAATAAAGACTGGAATGAATTTTCTGTAAGTATGACTGCTTTCTTTCAGCTGCATGTTCAGTCTCCACCTACTGAAGGAAGTAGTTTATTCTTCTAGTGACAATCTCCTCGCGTCCCTTCAGTTTTTGAGCACATCTATACAACTGAATCTATTTCTCTCCTAATTTTTCTCCTGCAAAACCAGAAATTTCTCCCTTCTTTTTCTTTTTTTAATATAAACTGCATACAAAATCTTTTCCTTTTTTTTTCCCCTAATGTATACCCCTGCTGTTATTTCCAGCCTTTTCTATGCCATACTACAAGGTATAAAGGGATACAGATTCCTCCTTCAATTCATATCCCCAGTGCTGTTTTGGAGGAATTGATTTTTTTTTTTCTGGCAAGCCATTTTTAATCATTTACTGTGGTGTTTCTATAATTGTAGGGATACGAACCTATCTGCTGCAGAATATGTGTCCCATTGTAGCCCACAGATGTATGGACTGGCAAGAAGCATGCAGCTATACACTCACCTGGGTCAAGCTCTTTGTGGCAAATGTGTACTTATTTTCAAACTAAGGCCAAAGCTTACAGGTATTTAGCAACCTAAAGTTGTAAATTGGACATCCTTTTGGATTTTTCAAGAGCACACAGGCATAAATCTCCCACTAGATTCTTATCTGCATCATTAAGCCCCTAAATTACATTATAAACTTGTTGCTTAGGCTTTTTTTCTTCCTTAGCAAATTACTTACAAACCAGTCTTGCCTTTCCCCGAATGTATTACTTCCAAGTATGCACCAAATGCTTTGGCAGAATTATGTTCATGCTTCAAGCTATTTGGAAAATGTTAATTTAAACTACTCCTTTCTTGTTATTCATGTGGGCAGCCAGTCACCTAAATCACATGTTATAATTTCTGCCTTCTCACTGGCTGCATAAATGTTTTTACCAGGAGAATTATGAGCATGAAAGGCAATAAGCAGCAAAACCCAGGTGATTCGCTGCTGATAGGAATTTGAGGATAATAGTTATTCCTGTTAAAATTCACTAAACTTGCAGTTGATCTCAGCGTATTTGTGGCTTCCGTGTCTTTGCATCTAATATACCCCTTGTCACCACAAATCACGGCTACTGCATGCTTATCCACAGGAGTGTTTGCCAGACGCTTTTCCTTTGCTGTTGGTTGCTTCATCTGAGTGATGGTCCAATAAAGTCTGCATTGACGAATCTGGACACTTAAAAGTTAGTGCCTTATCCTGTGCTTTGGAATTGAAAGAAATATTCAGATGCCTGTGTATATACTTAGGGGCTTAATGACAGACTTACGAGCCTACTAGTAATTCAGTGTTGAAGACTTAGTTCTCTGTGTGTGCTGCATGGATGTATATGTCAATTAATTCATTTTTATTACCAGATTTAATTTTAAATTGTGGTCATTTCTTACTTTTTTAAGTTGACCGAGATAATAAAAATGAACTAACATCCAGGTAACAGTTAGGCCCAAAGCAGTGTTGACACTTGGTGGTAAGAAAGGTAAATATTTACTTCATGAAAGACCTGCCAAACTCACAATTTCTGTGAAAAGATGAGATTTTAGTAAATTAAGCAACAGGCTTTCTTTCACAAAAGCAGCATTCTGGTAACACTTGATTTTCATGGGCACTTTTCACCACAATTGCAGCATTTTACAGGGAAAAAGAGTACTTTTGAAGAAGTGCTTGGAAAGACTTGTCTCTTTTGACCAGATTGGAAGATGAACACATATATTTTTTCTGTTCTGTGGTTTTTCCAAAGACTACATCTCTTTTTTAAATGTCCCAGGCTTGGTGCATCATTAAGATAACGAGTGCTCAGCTTCCCCAGCATTGCTCCCTGCCTCCTCTGGCACAATATCTCCCTGCAAAAGCATCTGAAGCCTAGTTCCTCTGGGTAAAGAGGCTTGGCCAAGAAGAGAAGTGCTGCTCTTTTTACACTTGTCCACTGTAAACACACACAGGATTTTGCAGCCCTCTGCTTTGTTTACTCTTTACAGGTATTTTAGGGGGGGTTGTTTTGGTTGGAACTTTTTATGTTTTACGCCTTTTACCTGCCCACCACAGAATGACTGAGCTCCCTTACATCAGGGAATTGCTATGTTTGAGCAGATGGGCTGAAGGAAGTGAAGAAAATAGGGATTTCTGTTTTCTTACCCATTTGCGATTGTATGGGTGAACACATCATCTTCTTACTGAGAGAAAAACAGCACTTACAGAGAAAGTCAACAGCAGATGTACAGAGGTAAAACAGAGCCATTACGGCAAGCCAGGGGAGTGGAGGGGAATTTCCCTTGTGCATATTCCTCATTTCCTGTTCCAAATGTTTTTTTAGTCCGTCAAAATTACCAGGCAGACCAGCTCTGCAGATTGGTCAGTTCAGAGCCTCTCTGTAAATCAGGTCCCCCGTGACCACAGCGCAGAAACCTCACTTCAGCCTAATTTAACACTGCAGAAGGTTTGGCAAGTGCAGGCGCAGCCCATTTGCCAAGGGTCTGTGGTCCTCATCAAATCAATCACCACCACTGCTTGGCAACGTGAAGACACTCCTGCTTAAAAGAGGGCTGTGTCTGAGGATCCCAGAGTCCAGGCTGTATTTTTAACCCAACGAAGACTGGTCAGGCTGGAAGTGGAGAAGTGGAGAAGCACGGCTCTCCACTGGTGCAGCAACTTCTGCTGTGGTTTGGGGATTTAGAGAGGGCTTCGGTCTCTCACCCTTCCTGCCCCACATCACAGACTCTAACATTACCACTAGGTAAGGATAGGAAACATTTTAATGATGATGCAGTGCATCTGTGGTGAGAGCAGGAAGGGAAAAAGAAACTCTGCTGTTCTGCGTCTCTGCAAAACACAGTGCCTCCTAGTACCGGCGCAGACCTCTGCTGTCTTCGCTATTGCTCACCAGCCCTGAGGAAGGACACCCTTCTGTCCCTGTAAAGCGATGCTCTTGCCAGAGCAGCCAGGCACATAACAAGCCACATTTGGTCAAGCAGAAGTGAGAACTTCTGCTTGCACCAGCTGCCTCAAGGTACCTTAGCAAAGGCTTACCAGCTTGCCAGCCTCATGGTGAATGTGAGGTACATGTTCCCTTTCTGCCTGAGGAGTAAAACACCCTGAGGCACAGAGGGGTAAAACAGGTAGGCAGCAGGGCATGCAGCAGGCAGCTGTGCTCACGCGCCTGCAGACTGAGCGCAGCGTGAAAACTTGGATATACTTGCCTGCTAACATCAGATCGCTTCGATGTGGCTGCACACTGCATTGCGAAGCACAATGCAGTAGAAAAACAGGCCACTAGCAATGCGTATACAAAAGTTTTGGTTCGGTTTCCCCGGCTTTTCTTTACCTGCCTCAGTTCAAGTTAGATGATCTCTACAGCTATTGGCTTTGTTCCATACCATACTACTGAGCTGCTCTCTAGAGATATTTGTTTCCAAACCTCAAGTTATTTCCTTTAAATCTAACCTAAATTAAGGAGGCAGAAGAGGGAAAAGTGAGTGGTGGTCTTTTAGCAAAAAAAGCTGTCCGTGTTCCAAATTTCCCAATAGATCATTTTTTAATTAAAAGGCAGCAGTTCTGGGGCGGAGAGCAGAGGTGCATGACAAAAGCCCTTCCCCAAGCCCCTACCTCATTTCTTTTGCCTCTTTATGCCTCCGCAATTCTAGAAGAGCCTTTGTTGCATGCTAACTGTCCTGGCTGTAACATATGCGCAGTAGGTTTAGGTTTTTTCCTCTAAAGCCTGGCTTTTGGAGAGTGACCAGGCCAGCTAGAATGGATGAAACAACTCAGGAACACAGTTTCACAGAAATCTTGGCAGAAGGTGAGCATGGTCCTGCCAGGTTCCTCACAGCCTGGACGCCTGCAGCAGATGCAGAGGGAGACCGGAAAGCCAGCCAGCTCCCTCCTTTCAGCCCCACACAAAGGCACTCCTGGGCTCCTCCTGAGCTTTCCTCCCTCAGCCCTAACCCCATGCAGCGTCTTGAGAGCGGTCAGTGAAAGCTGTCCACCTTCCCTACCAAAGCACCGAGCAGAGTGAACAAAGAGGTAGGTGGAAGCGGAGGTGGCCAGCTCCTGCCCACCATTGCCACGTCAGGCAGGTCTCCGACATCCCCTCTGGACTTGCTCCCTGCGCTGTTAATGCGCTACTAAGAATACAACTTTAATGCCTTTACTCAGTTGCCCACTGAAGACCTTCGCTCCTGCATCTCACCAACTTGTTTTGCCACCTGTGTAATAAATACAGGCCTCAGGAGAAGGACAACTTGCCATGTACATCTACTCAAACTGCTGTTGCCATCAACAGAGCTCCTTCTCTGGTTTCATATATATGTATCTCTCCATATTTTGGCCATATAGTGACTACAGTCCTTATTTTCACCCTGCTTTAATTGCACCCCATACTACAAACATTTACCATGTAAATGTATTCAAACCACAGTTTCCACTGCCCAATGCACACTGTGAATATTTCTCCCTCCCCAGCATGTTTTAAGGTCACTTCCATCAGTTCAAACACCGATTATTCATTATATCAAGTATCCGAGCTGCTAGCTGATGACAGCCGGGAAACCATAAGCTGCCTTGAGGCTTGTCTTCCTATCAGCTCCTGCAGCTGGGCAATGTGGGATTTTTTTTTTCTGCCATTGAAACTATTAGGTTGCTGCAGTTTGTTTGGTTTCAGCTTACCATAATTGCTGCCATTTCCACGGCTGATTTGGGCTGTGTTTGAAGTTGACGTACAATACAAAGTGTGCTGCATGTGTAGCTGCTCTCCATGTGTCAAGAAATTAGAGAGGGAGAGTGTGTGTATATGTGCATGTGTGCATATATATAAACATCTGCCATGTAGCTGTCTTCTACTTACTCATGTCTCTGAGGAGTTTACTCTACCAAAGGCAACTGAGTGTCTTAACTGCTCTCGCAGTGATAATCATTCAGGTTCCTGCTACTGGGCAGATTAATTTTGGTTGGGTGGGAGCAGACACTGCAGGCAGGGGAGAAGCGGGATGGCTAGCAGAGGGTATTTAATGTATCTATAGTTACAGGTCACGAGTCTCAAAGGTGTTGGACATGCAGGTGTATGTGGACGTGAAGCCATCAGGATGACATTTGTTCATGGTCGTGGGTCTCTCATCCCTCCTTGAGGCACTGTAATTCAGTACAGTCCCAGAGCTACTCTTACCACAGGCCACCAAGGCCACCAGATATTTATGGCCCAGGGACCTGGAGGAAACCCTGGCCCAGGGACGGAAAGGCAACAGCTGGTACAGGAGACAGGGTGGCCCTTTGTTGGAGCTGCTGGCACAGGACATCAGGACAATGGGATAAAAGCCATTTCTTGGGTAAATCTTGCTGTGTCTCAGGTCCCCATTTGTAACTGAAGGATAATAAAGCTGCTGCCCACCACCTTCTGCCACATTTGTGGTGCAAGTTCCTTCAGGGGAAGACCCCTTTTCCAATACAGGTCGATGCATTACCCCCTGTGATGGTAAAAAGGCACTGATCACAACTGTGTAACGCAGGCACCTGAAGAGTATTTGACAAAAAGGAGAATAGTGAAACACACTGCAGTATGTTTTCATTAACAGAAATGGGACAAATAAAAGTAAAGTGGATCAGGTCTCTTCCATTTATAAAAATATTTACAGTCTTTCTGTGAGTCTTACCTTCCCTGTGCTGACCTGTGCTGGCAATCATCAGAGTTTTTTCCTTTGAATCTCCAGGAGGTACTCATATGAGGCAAAGAGGATGGAGGAAGCCAGGGGCTCTTTTGAAACCATATGAGGACCAGGGGAGAAGGAAAGAGTGCTCGTGGGTGGGAGAACATCTCCTTTCACTGAATCTCATACTTTTTTTTAGCTGTCCCCAGCTTGCAGCACACCAGCATATCATCTGGCAAAAATAAATATAACTAGATAGGAGATAGGAGACAGAAGTCTAGAAACATGGTATGTTGGACTAACTGTAGCAGGTGAACTGGAGGTGGTTTCTCATGTGTGTCTGAAAACCCTGCCCATGATAGCAATGGGATGTCATGTTTTGCTTCACAACCTGTTTTTTCTTGGTGGGAAGAAACAGTTATTTCACAGCAAGTAACTTAGCTGGAGATGAACTGACCACTGAAAACAGGGGTCCCACTGTCCCAGTGTCACTGGTGGATGCACTGAGTGTGAATCCTTGTGCCTGGCACCACTGGCCTCATGGAGTGCACCAGGGGGCTCAAGTCCTTGCTCTACCAAAGATATCCCTCCATCAGCAGAGCTTCTCCAACCCAGCAAATCCTGACAAACTGGAGATGAACACTTCAAGCAGTAGACATGCTTAAGCTGACAGCAGCGGTAAGTATGTCTCCTTGGTGAGTGTAAAATCACTTAGGCTCTGAGTACGAGCACCCAAGGATGCTTCTCCTGGGTGTGTGCTGAAACAGCCCAACACCCCGCCTCCAGCCCGGGCCAAGAGCAGATGCCAGCAGAGCAGTGGAGGAACCCAACATGAGTACAAGAAACAAGTGGTTATGCCTCTAAGGACTGGTCCTGTGCTCTTGAACAACCACGGCCTCATAGGTGTGCCTTGCTTTGGCTCAGGCAGCAGGAGGCTGGAGGCTGAACCCAGCTGTGTCCGAGAGGTGAGCGGGTTTGCCTCCCTTCATCCTTTTTTTGATAATTGGGACAACTGGGCCTCGGTCAAGTGTGTGCTTTGAGATCCATAGGTTAAAAGCCACGTAGGGGCTGCACATCAATGTATATCATGGTGTACCATAGTACAAGGATGGAAAAACGCGGGGCCTGGCTTCAGACCAGTTCAGGTCTCCCAGGTGAATCCATGTGCCACATCACCTACCATCTCTCACGTGGAACCCTGTGCCCCTGCTCCCACACAGGCTGATCAATGCCTCCCAGCCCCTTCCCTGCCATCACCTCTCTGGCCCTGCATCCACTCACTATCTCCTCCCTGCTTGATGCTGCCTGCTCCTCCCTGGCCGTCCTGCCTCCCTCGTACATCAGCCACCACTGTCCTGGCAGCCTGTCTGGCATTAAAGGCTTGAGACACCAAGGTGCGCTGATTACAGCCTGCTTTTTTTGTGTGAAACCTGAACAATGGCTAAGCAGCAGCTTGTACTCTTACTCCCAGTTTGTCAGGATTTGCTGGGTTGGAGAAGCTCTGCTGATGGAGAGAGGTATCTTTGGTAGAGCAAGGACTTGAGCCTAACCCCCCCGGGATGGGGATGGGACCAGTGCTCTCCTGCCTGTCTTCCCCACTTCCAGGTCTCTGCTGACATAGCAGGGACCACCACCATCTGCCTGTTCAAAAAACACCATGGGAGGCAAATGCAGGCGACAGCTATAGCTCTGCAAAAAATAACTGCTGGCTGTCTAACACAAACTCTCCCTGCCAGCATCACCTTTATCAGACCCTCCTTCTCCCCCACTTGGCAAATGCTTTATTTCAGCATCTTGTGATACACCACCTGAAGCCCTCCCCACCACCATGACTGCAGGAGCCTGCAGGAGTGTGATCCATTGTTAAGAATGTATTTTTAAAGCAAAGAAATAACATACCCTATGTAGGGAAAGGATTGAGTCCCTTACTGTGAGCAGCTTTTGCTGGGATGAATGAAATAACAGGTTGCAAAGCCTTATGTTTTTCAGACTGATATTCAGACCATTTTTGCATTTTTGACTCATTCTTCTCTGTCCAGGCTAACACATTTTTGGAAACACTACAGAGGGGCTGTAGACACTGTATTTGCTGATGCTGACCATAATCAGAAGCATTTCACAGGAACGACTGCTGGCAGCCACAGTGCTGACCGTGGAAAAGCGCAGTGAATGAAAAGAAGTTGCAGTAACAAAAAACAAATTAAAACAACAAACACCCTTCCCCCTCACATTCACAATCATTTTGCCATTCACATGAGGCTCTGCTTCGTGCAACCCTCCTTCCCCACCATGTCCTTGCAAAGCTCCCTCTGAGCCTCCATGCTCGGGGCTGAAACCTCAGCTGGTCACAGGGTGCACCAGCCAGACCCAATCTCATATTAAAGAGGGTGGGAGGCGGCCATCAGTTTACTGCACAGATGTCCTGTAACAAGCCAGATAACATTCCTCCATGTCACGGAGAAACAGCGATCTCCAGAAACATGTCATCTGACGTTTCTCTGATTTTTTGCTGTTGTGTTGTTGTTGGCCATATGCTCTTCCCTGCCCTGGAGTACAGCGTGTGGGTCTTGCTCCACCAGCAGCACAGCAGATGGTTCATGGTAGCCACAGCCAGATCAAGCTGAGCACAGCAGCGAGGTCTACAAGAGCAAGGTTATTTTGATTTCCTGTTAAAAAAAATACAATAAAATAAATAAATAAAAAAGAAATCTTTTCTTTGTTGGAGAGGGAAGAGATCTTTTCTTTGCCTTAGCAGGAAGTGGTTGCAAAAGTTAAATGAAGATTAAGGAGATTAAACTGGAGGGGACTTCTTCAAGCCATGAAAAGGTGAAATACTTAAGAATGCCCCTGCAACATTTTGTTCCAGAGAGAGCAGAGGATAAGGAAGTCAGTTCCCCAGATAAATCTATTTCACCATTTCTGACTCAAAAGTCTCTTCATTCAGGGGACGCAAAGAAGAAATAAAGAAATCTGTGTGACGGGGAAAACAGGTTTTGTAAAGAAGTCCTACATCTGAAGAAGCCAAAACCCACATGTTGAATAGAGGTAGGGCATAAATCATTTTTGCATTGATACAGTTGTTTGAGGGAAATCCTATACCTCTTCCTACATATGCCAATACATTCACTCACTGTTTTCTTCAAGGAGCAGAACCAAGGTAAAATCCACCCAAGCATCAGGATTTTATAGCAAAAAGCTGTTCAAAATAACAATCCCACTGAGCCATCTCAGAGGGACCAAAACATTTTTTGTTGATCAAGTAATGTTTTTTTACAAACATAATGGTTTTTTTACATCCACCTTTGTTAAGAAATGAGCATAATAGGCCCATTTGAGTGTAAATAATTAGAAAGCAGTCTGGATTTTCATGTTAGGAGCTAAAAGGAAATCTAGGGCTTACCTCAACCTGATAACACGTTAGAACCACGATTACAACATTAAAAGGCAATTTTGTGTTACCCACAATTTGCATAATACGTGCAGACCAACCTGGAGCAGAGAGCTTTAAATGGGAATGACAGGGGAGAGAGGTGATGACACACAATCATCAGCCGAGAGTTCATAAATTGGGATTACAGAGTAAACCAATGCAGGCAATGTTGTGGTGGATGTCTGCTACGGACTGGCTGGTCATGAAGAGGCAGATGAGACCTTCTTTGGTCAACTGGAAGAAGCCTCTTGTCTGCAGGCCATTGTCTTCATGGGGAAATTCAACTACCCCAATAATATTCAAGAGAGTAATGCAGTGGGGTACAAACAATCCAGGAGGTGTCTGCAGTGTGTTGATGTCGACTTCCTGGCACAGGTGATCGAGGTGCTGATAGATGGAGATGCTCTGCTGAACCTCATACTTACAGAAAGCAACAGCTGGTTGGGAATGTGAAGGTGAGCAGCAGCCTTGGCTACAGCGACCGTGAGATGGTCCATGTGGAGTGCAGGATCCTGAGGGAAGGGTGCAAAAAGCCTGCGTAAGTGATGGGTCAGGGGGATTTAGCAACATATGTAAGCACCTGAGGTGAGGAATTAGAGGAGATGAAGCTCAGTGGTGCCCAGTGACAGGACCAGAGGCAATAGGTGCACACTGAAATGCAGGAAATTCCACTTAAAATTAAAAAAAAAACACAACCAAACTTCTTTACCATGAGGGTTATTAAACACTAGCACAGGTTTCCCAAGAGGCTGTGGCATCTCAGTCTTGGAAATATCAAAATCTATCTGGAGGAGGCCCCAAGCAGCCTCCTCTGGCTGACACTGCATGAGCAGAGGGGGCTGAACAAGACAACCTCCAAAAGTGCCTGCCAGCCTTAGCCACTCAGTGACTCTGTAGCACCTCTAAAGAGACTTTTTCCATAGTAAGACAAGATCTGACTTCCTGGAAATCAAAAATTGCATTAAATGGACCTGGCTTAAATCACTTTAAATCTCATTTGTTAGAAGAGCACATTTGTGCAATTTTGCAGGGTAGCAGGAATGCAATCTTTACTCACTAATAACCTCTAATAAATTTGCATGAACCAGCATGGAAAATTGCTTCTTATTAATGACATAACTGTAAATATCTGAAACAATAAGGTTATACTTGTGGCAGAGTGGTTAGAAATTACTGATGGAGGGATCTCCAAATGGCTCCACTCCCAACCTCTCCCGTTTGTACCAGGTTGCACATTCCCCCTTGAGTAAAGTCTACTGGCATAGACTGGGCTGTGGAAAAAAATATTTTTTTAGAATGAACGACTCAACTTTAATAGAGTTAAGAGTTTCTGAATTCAGCATGAAAACACATTAGATCAAGAACTGGTGACAAATCCTACTTCTCCGATGTCAGGTGGATTGAGTAATGTCTGGAAAGACTGATTCTAAAACAAGCGTCTGGACATGTCAAAACAGTTTAAATATCCTTTCCAGAGTGTGCAAAAATGAAGTTAACTATTCACTTCGTTTAAAATATTCTTCATACCCCAATGAAGCTATTACTTGACGTACTGTAAATCTTTCCATTTTTTAATATGAATGCTCCCAGCAGCCAGAGCTTATTTAATATAACAATAACTTGAGGGAAGAGGTATGAAGTAAACACTTTTTCACCTGCTTTTTAGTGAGACAGTGATGGTTTTTAAACACTGAAGTCAGGACACTTTCTTTCTTGATCTGCATTTGTTATGTGCTTACAAGAGCACTACTGAATATTGTATGGGTCAGAAGACTCTGGACAAGAAATATGGTTTTATTCCCTAGAAGTACCCATACTTGGATGAAAGCCAAGCTACCTTTGATCAAGTGTAGCATAAGTTGGAAAAAAGACAATAAAAATATGTTCAATTTTAGTTCACCCCAGTACAAATGACATGGAGAAAGCCAACTACAGGCTTCTAGGAGTCTAATTCATTTCCCAGATTTCAAATGTCCTTGTTTGGACATATCAGATGCTCAGCATCTTCAGAGATCTAACTTTTCTGTTTCCAGAGGCAGTGTTGGCATCTGCCTGGATGGCTTCACTGTGACTCTAGGAGACCTCTGGCACAGCCAATGCCATTGAAGTATGTATGTTTCAAATTAATCTTAATATTCACCAGAGTGTTAACATTAAAATTCTGAGAGTTTGACTTTCAGAACATCAGCAGATCCAGTCTAAATGGCTTGAGTTTTTCTGAGCGGTTTGCATAACTTGTGAAAAAGCAGTTTACAATAGTTCACATGATTTCAAGAAAAATGGCAGATAAAAAATAGACGCTTCTAAGTTTTTAGTTATTCAGTTCTGTCTTGTTGACTGCTTTTGTTTTGTTACTTTTCCTAATTTCTTTGTTCTTCTATTCACTGCAAAGGCATCCTGCCAAAAATAAAGGTCCCCAACCTCCCTTCTTTCCCCTAAACAACAAAAAACATTTTCAAGCCACAGGCGTAGTAAGCATTATAATTTAACCGTATGTGGCTGTGGCAACTCCTCAAACAGCTGTGTTTTAAACATCTTGATGCTCTAGAAATAATCTGCAAGTATATCAAGAACACTTCTGCTACATGAAATCTTTCTTCACTCTTCCTCATTCTTTCATGTGTATATTTGTGAAAGCAACCTTCAAGCGTTTGGCTCCCTCACCTAGACATTTTTTCATTTTGAAAATTTGTGAAAGACCCAATTCTAACATTCCTTTTAACAAAACATCAAACATTCTGGTCTGCAGTAACTCTTCTCCCCTCCAAAATCAATTTCTTTTCCCTTTTTGACATATGAAGCAAAACTGAAACAAAACATTTTTGTTGCTATCATGTTTCAATCAAAAAGTTTACTGTATTGTCAGTCTCTCAAATGGAAAAAAAAATCCAAGCCAAATTTATATGATTTTAAGACTGCTACCGAGCCAAGACTCAATTTTTTGTAACACACTTTTATTGATTTAAGCTCTTTTCCAGAAGAATACTTAAATATTTGTCTGTGTGCTTTGCATAATTCAACCCAGAAAAAATATGAGCAATTTTCCCCTCCTGAAACTTCTTTTTTTTCTCTTCTAGTTTTAAGGTTCAGAGTTTTCGTCTCGTAGTGGTGACAAAAAGCAGGGCATTATAAAACGTACACAGAACACTGGCTTATAGGAAGAAATTATGTAAAGAGCTTCTGTTCTCTATCTTCCCTCACAAGAAAGTTTATATGAAATTGGACGATCAGAATGGTACTGAAAAAAAATGTTCACACAAGATGGGATTAAACCATGGGATCTGTTCCCATAGACAGACCCTAAAATACAAAATGTAACAACTTTCAGAAAGGGCTAGATGCTTATATAAACTTTGAAAACATCAAGGACAAGCATTCTGCAAGAGGTATTAAAACATACTCTCCAGAGCTTAGGCAAAACTATAGCTATCAGTAATCAAAACGATCCCTTGTCTGCAAGTTTCTTACACTTTCATCTGAAGCATCTGGCACTGACAACTCTCAGATGTGGGATGCTAGACTAGATGGATGATGGACATAATCCAGTATAACAGTCTCCGCATTCCAGTTTCACTGTATGGAGGCTACTAGGGCTTTTTCTCCTCCGTGTAGAACCTAAAATTTTCCCTGACAACCTTCTGCACCGCCCTGGACCACAACAGATACAACACAAAGCAGATTTTTAGATGCATAACGTTATAAACCACAAAGGTGCAGTACTATCAGTTAAGTCAATTATTATATCCTCTATACCCTTTTCTTCTTTAAAAGAGATTTTCATTACAAAGAGCAGTTGTGAAAAGCAAGGGTTAATTAATCAAGTTTTATTCACAAACACTATGTTAAAAAGAACAGAAAAATGAATTATTTTCTAGAGATCTTACTCCTAGAGTCTCTGCTTGCAGCAGCAGTTCTTTCACAAGCAATCTTTTTCTTTTTTAATTTTTTCTTTTTTTTTTCCTAATATCAAACTTTTTAGAATCAGCATTTTAACCTAATACCAATTTTTAAACTTCAGGCCCTGATTTTCAGCTGATGTCACTCAACATGTCTGTGTTTACCTCACTAGAGCTATGCCAAACCCAAAGGAACAGTAGGAAACTCCAAAGGTACCTGGTCCCTGTCCCACCTGAATGGTAAGAATGACTGAAGGATATCATTCCCAACATGGGCTTGTCTAAGCTCTTTTTAAAGGGGAAACACCAGCCCGTGATTTCACCCTCACATGCCAGCCATCTCAGTGACTCTTCCATTGCTTCACAGTCTTTGCTATCCACCCAAGTTATAGGAAAATAGGGTCTGGGGCAGAGCAACAGTGGATTTATCTGAGGCTGCAGTGCTTTTTGACAGTCTAATAAATGTTTCCTTGCCTGTTTTAATGATGCCAGTATTTCCTAATCCCTTAATAGAACTGTGTAAAAAACCCTTAAATATTCAATTTTCTGAAGCACATCTGGTATGATCCTAAAATTTAAATACACACTTGGCAAACTTAATTGAAAACCTTGCCTTCTCCAGTGACACGCACTTTCTGTCTGCCACAAAAGAAAAGGTGAAAGTCTCTCACAATACAGTATTATTCACAGGCCTCCAGATCTGGCTTATCCTGTCCTCAGTAATATTACACACACCAGGATGCGGATCAACTATAAAGCATTCCTTAGGACAATTGCTGCAACCAGCAGCTGCTTTTTAAATAGAAAATTAAGGTTATTCCAGACTTTCCCTCAGACGTACAGTAACGAGTTGCTTAGCACTGCGTGGCAGAGAGGCACACAGTTATGTGAGATGCCTGGGAGAGCAAGAGAGCATGCTACAATGCTGGGAATTTAAAAAATGCCTCAGAGATAAGGTGGAGACTGCATACATATAGAAACAGGCAGTTGTGAAGTAAATGTCACTATTTTTTACTGGGGGTGAGACAGCTCTGTGGGGATGGGCACCACACTGCGTGAATGCTGAGGGCTGATGGGGGACAGGGTGGCACAGGGATCGCTGCAATGCAGGAACCCCTCTGCCCTGGGGTCTGTTTCCTCAGCTCCTGTTAAGTTGAACATTTTGGTGTCTTTTACATCAGTGCTTTAGGTAGGGCCAGGAGAGCACCACCACTTCCCACCCCTTGATTCACCATGGCAAGAGCAGTCCCAGAGGGCATCAACTGGTTTATTTCGGGGTAAAACTAGACCAGCAGTTGCATCCCAGGAGGTTACCTAAAGCACTCCAGCCACTCCTCTACACCTTGTCCAAGGCAAAATCCCCCAAGCACATAGTTAGTGGGCCTCTGCACCACCAGTTTCACTCTGCTGGTCTGCTTTTCTCATGTTGCACTACTTGCAGCTGCTAGAAGCTTCTCACCCTGCAACAGTCCAGGTAGGTAACATGAATTTACAGAGGACTTCAGTGGACAAAAGGCTAGTCTTCATGAACCATTGTCCACACTGACTGCTACATCTCTGGTAGCATCAGCAACTGAGACACAAGAAAGATGAGCAATGACATATTTTTGCTACTTACGAGTGGTCCATACTGGCCCATTAACTGATCTCCAAGGGAGATTTGTGCTGCTTCACAGCCTGCAGTCTGGTGTAGCTTAAAAGAACATTTTAGCCATCACCTCAAAAAAGTACCCTTTGGCTTTTTCATATAGACCCTGTGATTGAACCAGATGAATGTGGCAGAGCCTGCTTTGAACAGAGGCTGCACTGTACAACAATCTGCGGTCCCCTTCCCCCTTCTGCAGGACAACACAAAGAATAAGTTTTACTTGTATTTCTCCCTGGTGTCATTTTAGTAGGTCTTGTGCAACAGCATGATGTTGTTGCTACAGTTTTCCAACATTGCAGGGACATGTTTAAATTTTAAAACCATGTGGTCATTTATGAAAACAACAGTTCCTTTTATATTTTGCCATAATATCTTTCACATTTTCTTTTACACATATGTCCCTTCAGAAACAACTCAGTACCAAGCATAAATCAGCTGTCAGTATCCATTTAAAGATATCCTGCTTGAGAATATCAGGATGTGCAGGGTGCAGTATATTTAGACAAAAAACATTCATATCCTTTACACAAGAATCATTTTTGGCCTCCCTTTTTTCCCCCCTCTTCCTCTTCCCTCCCAAAATATGAACCATAGGGTGCATATCTTGTTACTCAATAGTACATGAAGGTAAACTCCGCATTTCCTCTCCAAACACCTGGAAGATGGCCAGGCCAACCGGGGCTTCAGCTGAAACCAACTGGGGAAAAGCTGAATGGATGAATTACAACAGGAAATAAAAAAGAGGAAGCTTGTGTCTATCCGTATTAATTGTAAGGGAGGTTTTTTTAGGAGAGAAAACTGATGAGCTGGACAAAGAGCAGCACAGTGGCGCAGGCAGCTGCCAAAGCCCTGGCCAGCGGTCGGCAAAGCCCTGCGACGGGAAAGTGGAGCACGGGGAAGGAGGGACTCTGCCTCCAGGTAAGCACAGTGCAGTACTGATGATGGCAGTCCTGTTGATTCCCAAATGTTAATACTGTAGTCCACCACAACCACTATATCCCAACGGCTGGCATGTATACCCCTGGCTTTTATCAGTAAGGTGACAACACACATTCTCCCTTCCAAGGTCTCCCGACTGAAGCAGAAAAAATGACCAGAAATAACTCTACTGCACATGGATTGCTTTATATCTATCCTTTTCAAACTTTCAGGGAGCCACAGGCATTGAGACGGGCTTCTGGAATTTTTCTTTACTTAGTGTCCTCCAGGGAATAGTGCCACAAGAGCCTGCACCAGTCCCCATCTTGCTGCAAATGATCACAGGACTGCTGCTCAGCACCAGATGAGGATGGCAGCAGGTGCATGGGATGCCAAGGAAGTGGGCAGGGAGAGGCTATCCCAATTCCAGCTGACCCAAGGTACAGGGGACAATAATGAAAAAAGGGTAGAGACCTGGCCCAAACCACTGTCAAGGACAAACGCAGACCAGATGGTGCATCTTGCTGGGGCAGGATGAGGATGCTGTGCCCTTTCCTCAGCATCTGTGAAACCATCCAGCCCAAAATGAGAAGAATCTTTACTTTTTTAGTCTACTTTAATATATCTGCGTTTCCATGGTTGCATCTTTTTAACTATAAACATTTCATGTTTTAAAGATTTAAGAAATGATCATGTTACACTGACAGCCTTCTTTTAAGGAAACCCCATAAAATACCAATATGTTTAGTTCTGCCTAGCTGTCCTGTTGCTACTTTGAAATAGCCAGCAATCTCTACTGAACAGTCATCTTCTCTCCCACAGGGCATGACATAAAAATGGACTCATCACAAAAATAAATGACAGATTATTTTTGCAGAAAAAAATGTTAGTTATGTACCCTTGCAATCAGCTCCATTAGGTTTTCATACTCCCTCCACCCCTTGCTTTCTCCCTGCCTTCCTCCCTCTCTTCAAGAGAAATTTTTAAAGCAGTAAATGGCAGGATTCCAGGGGTTATGTTACTGCCAAAAATTAATTTAAGAAAACAAAAGAGAGAGGCTGCGAGCTGAAAAAAAAAGGAGTGGGAAATGCATTCCCTCTGCATCTGGGACCTTACATCTTGGCAGTACAACTGATGGCATTTTACCTTGAAAATGGCTCTCCTTCCCCTGTCTCTCCTGTCCACCAGACATGGTTGATTGCACTGAGCTTTTCCCTTTTTTCTACTACCATAAGAGACATAAAATTTCGCTTCTGCAGATACAGCTTGCTGGTTTGTAAGGAAGAGATGCAGTCTAGTGTAAAATCTGGTTCACACACTCTTCCTGGGCTTTACGAGTGATTCGTTTATGATAGTAAGATTGTGGCTGAGAAGTGATGTGGAAAGCTAGCTTTGAAGAAGATTTTGAAAAAACGAAACTGGATCTGTTTACAGGAGGGTTGATTCTGCCACTATGTAGTGAAGTGGGTACTTTCAACAAAATTACTTCTGTTTATTTTTACAGCCTTGTCCTCACATCCACTAAAAACCAGTGCTTTTCACAGCAGCTTTCTGGGACAAGTCTAAAACAAATAGGCAGGAGCTAGCCCCAGCGGTAACCTCAGCTGAGCCTGGGAAAGGCCTGGCACACCGGGGCAGACCCACTCCACTGACCTTGTTGGGCGTCCCTAACATTATTAGCGACAACTCATTAGAAAGATGCTCTGTACCCTTGCTGACCTTCTCTGGCTCTTTTCCAGTTCTGCTGCACCCTTCGCAATATGAAAGAACCAAAACAATTTTGAGAGACTTACGAGTTTCAGTGAATGGCAAAATGATGCTCTCTGTTTTGTTTTCTCTCCTAATAGCTGCTACTATGTTATATATTTCGGCGACCTCAGTTGAGTATTGAGCTGATATTTTCATGGCTCTGTTGTGCACCCATGATCTCAATCCTAAATTGTAATGGTCAGCTCAGAAATCGCCATCTAACACGTGAATTTAAGACCGTTTTTTCCCCCACTTGTATCATTTTATTTTTATCTACCTTGCCATCCAGCAGATCCTTCTACAACTCTTCACAGATGTCCTTCATCTTTGCTGGTTTCAGTTACTCAGTTTCATCAGCAAATTTTCTTATGTCGCTGCTCACTAAACATAAAAGGTCCCACTACAGATCACCTTTTAATCCCCCTGCTGACCTCGCTCTGCTCCAAGAATTGATGATTTATTCATACGTCCCATTTCTTACCCTTTACCAAGTATTTATCCATGTAAGGATCTTCTGTCTTATGTTAGGTTCCTTAAAAGCTTTTGGTGAAAAAATCTGTGAAAAGCCTCTGGAAAGCTAGTAATAATCAGCCAATAGGATGACTCTTATCCATGTGCCTCTAAGCCTCTTTTGAGAATGCTATCAGGTTCATATGGCCAAGCTTACTTTTACAAAGGCCATGTTGACCCTCCCCATCCAGCAGTTTTATTGAGTGTGCCCCACGGGCAAATCTTTCTGTGCTCTCAAAAGGCTAAGAAACCAACAGGGCTCTGAACAGACATTTCAGTTCAATAACAGACTTTTCCAAATCCAGAGCTGGGAACAGGGGCCAAGGCTGGTATCCTCATAGGAAAGTCCTTTTGGTTTAACCTCTTCTGTACTTCCAAATGAGTCTCTAAATCCTTCCTACCTCTGCCATGGCATTCCAGCACAGAAAGGAGGGGTGGCTGGCCAAGAGATATGTCCCAGGCTATTTAAAGGACAAACTCTATCCAGCAACTTGCAGAATGAACGGCAAAGCATTTATGTCATGAGCTCTTTGAGAAATGCATCCTGGAAGCAAAACTAAAACCAAGCTGCCAAATCCTGCACTGGTACTTTCCAGATAAATCTAAGATGTAGCCTCATATTGCATTATTGAAATAGTATTGCAATAGTCTAATCACCAGTGACACTTGTAAATATTGCATCACAATGCACTCGTTACAACTTCTTAGCAGTAATTAAATGCAAAACAGGGGACCTGGCTTTCTACTTGATCTTCTTGGAGCACAACCAGATATCTAGATTGTCCACAGATGGCCAGCAAACTTTCTCAGAAGTCAGCAATGCTTCTCCTATGATTAAGGGCTGCAGATTCACATTCAGGAGTTATTAATACTACTCATTACTTACATTATGGCCATCTTTAAGATCCCACCTGGAAACTGGAAATCAGGTCCCTGTCATTTTCACTCCTGGTCGAAAACAAAGTAAGAGACAGTCCTTGCCTTGAAGAGCTCAAATACCCACACCATGGAGACACATTTACTTCATGTCTCTGAGAGGTATTTTATGCACTATGTTTTCATATTTGTTCCTGACTTGCCACAAGTTTCTCTCCCCATGATGATATCTCACATCTCTGTTTTCCCCCAGGATCTTAATGATGTAAAACTTTTTAGGTGTGTTTGGTTTTTATCCAATTTTTTTTCCTTTATTACTTTTTTTCCAACTCTCAGATCCATAATTAAATCCACATTATTAATAAAAGCCACTCAGTCCTTTTTTTCAGTTTAAGTACACAAAACAAGGGTTTAACTCTTCAGTAGCACACTTGGCTTCTTGATGCTGTATCTGCAATACATCAGCGTTCCAACTCTAATAGGACAAAGCTCAAATTTCTGTGTAACAGGTCTTCACATAGCAACAAGCAAATATTTTCTGTCAGTGGAAGAACAGTGGATACTAAGAAAATGAATGAAAGCTGAGCCCTGACCCCACCAACTAGAAGATTTCTTCCCTGAATCTACCTACTAATAAAAAAGAACCAAGCTCGTTGAGTGCCTCCGAAGAGACAAACTGCTACAAATAGCATTTTCTGACACTGGCTGAGCTACAGAATTAGAGTAAGATTGAGCTTTTCCAAAGGGTGTGCCTCATCTTAAATTTTGAATGTTTGAGGTCATTGTATCAATCCTGAGCTTTTAGCACTTCTGAAAAACAGATGCTTTTGTAAATACCAAAATACAGAGAAGCAACATACTATCTAGATACCCATCTTCCAAACTGGCTACATGGAATACCCATCTTTCGCAAATATTTAAATTCTCTTCCTTTTTCTTGAATTCTCTATGCCACTCTTCCTTTCACCTCTGTCTCCATCAGGCCCCTTCCCACGGTGAGCTCTGTCCATAAGCCAGGAGGTCCGTGCTGTGCGATGCATCGCAAGGTCCCAGCCTTTCTAACCTTCCCACTTCGGAGCCAGGACATCTTGAAAGCCACAAAGCCCCCCACTCCCCCTCACTTCCACCATCAGCCTCAAAAGTGATAGCTTCATAGTTTCTGGGGAAGCAGCTGTTCCAGGAGATCACTCCCATGAGGGAGGCACTGCCTCGGCCAGCTCTGACAAGTCCTTTGAGGATCCTGGAGATTAACACTGAAACATTGAATATGACTTCATATTTCATGGGGAGCCAACGTAATGAGTATCAAACTGCGATGACACTTACTTGGCAACCAACGTTGCCCAAATGGAGGGCTGCTCCAGACGAAAGTTTTCTCCATGCAGCAATCAATGCTTATTTCTAGGTGTAATTCATACCACTACCTGGGGGCACAGACCTGGTGCGCAGCATGATCTCTGGGTAAGAGGGGGCACCAGCAATCACAGCTGGAGGAAAGCCTGGAGGAATTTCCTGCTGTTGCTGTTCTGAGTCCCTTGGCAGCAGATTGCAGGAGGTGGCTGCGGCCCAAAGAAAGAAATTGGGGGAAAAAAGTAAATAAGGTCATTGCATCTGGCATGTCTTCACAGTGTTCTCCTTTTTCCATCTGTGTTACCTTCCTTTCTCCACCATTACCCACAGCCAGGTGCTGGTCCCAACTGTGTGAGAGGAAATGGTAGGAAGTTGTGTGTCCTCTATTTTAAGAACACGGTCAGCCAGACATGGCAAAGCATTTTCCTAAATATAATTGCAATGGAGCATACTGCTTTTTAGCTATTCCTCCACTTGCATTTGAAGAACATTAGGGCTACATTCTCTGCTCCAACTACTTATTACTGAGTATTTTAAGATACAGTGATTACATTACACAGTATTTTCTGTACACGTGCCCAGGCTTACAGTGAAAAGACCCTTGAAAATTATTTCCCCTACCATCCTCCCCTTGAATTCTGTAGCATTTTTCTTTAAAACAAGTGATAAACCCATTTATCCATGGTCATACTGATATAGTGGGGAGGAAACCTAGCCACAGCATAGCTGGGTTTCTTTGAAATTTATTTCAGTGGTATTTCACACTACCTGTACTTAAAGAATAAAGATGTAAAATAGGAGATTCACAGGATCCCTAACAAAACCTTTCTAGTATATATCAAACCAGAATTGTGGGACTCTTACACCATTTTTCTTTTATACTACAAATCACAAAACAGAGTTTTCACAAAGGGAGGATGGATAATTAAGTACACAAAAAAGTGACAAAGAACATGTGCTAATAGTGATGCCACCCACATCCACGATGGAGAAAACGACGTCTGTAACCCGGAAGAACAAGTACAACACACTTTTGTTTTTGGAGCTGGCCTGTTCCTCTATAGGAGTGTACAGAGTCCTCAGAAATAAGTGGAAAAAAAAAAGGGAGCCACTGCGGGCATCAGCACCTAGAAGAAAAAGAGAGAGCACAGACTGACAGTCCAAAAAGCTGCAGCAGGTCTGGCTGGCTGTCCTAAGCACAATACGTCTGACAAGGAGAAGCAGTCCTAAAGAGAAGATGACCTGGGATGACATGTTTCATTTTATATGCCTAATTCTCCAGGCATTTCAAAACAAGTCCAACACTGCTACCAGCATGTCTTTAATCCTGTCAGCAATGGTTTTGCCCGCTTACCATTTGCTTTCATAGAAAATGAAGCATGTTACAAACGCTCCCCTCCACTTTGCCCCTGTGAGTTTTCTTTTTAATACCGTAAGTACCTCCTGCAGATCTGTAGTACAAGCAGATAGATGTAGCATTAAAGTGTGGTATAACCACCTTAAAAGTGCTTTCTGTTTATATAGCTTTTTATTTTCCTGTGGTATTGCCAACCAAGCATCAAAAAGCAGAGATAAAAACCTCTGCTCCTTGAATTCCCAGCGTGTTCCTCCCTGCCTCATTACAGGCACTGTTGAAGGACATGATAAAGCTGAGCTGACCTGCTTCGATCTCATCCATCAGCACAGGCACAACTGGAAACAAGCCCTCCTGGAGTAATGTCAGCACTTTCATTGACAGCAAGTGTAAACTAAACAAGGGCAGAAGGCAAAACACCAGCAAGTCCTATTTGGTGTCCGAGAAACCTCCTTGCCTCTCTCTTTTGGTCCCCTTTTCCACATGTGAGGCAGTTGCCAGCAGCGTGCATCGCTGCACAGTGAAAAACGGGCTGCCCATACACCCACTACACCATGTGCCTGTGCCAGTGTTTACAGGAAAGTTATTTTGTACACTGGTGGTGGAAGCATGCAAAAGATTTGAGAGCTGGGCTAGATCCTCAGCTGCCATTAGTGCTTGAGGTCAATGGGAAGGCACTGCTGAGCATCAGCTGAACACAGGACTTGGCAATACTTCAAATGAGGGATGCCAACACCGATGCTTTCCCTCTTTCCTACACACATACAAATATACACAAGCATTCATGCCTTTACTTTTCACTTTTTTAGTACTCTTTCATAAAAACTATAGTGTTGATCCTGCACAGTCCTTCGCAGCAAGTCAAATCCCCAGGGAAGATTTTTAGCAGAGGCTTTGGCTCCTTACACAGGCTTTTCTGAGGCACAGGAATCCATGCAGAGGCCCAGAAGTTGGGATCCTGGAGGCACTCGTATGCAGCTGAGCAGTGCAGGAAGAAAGGCAGGAAGAAAGCAAAGCTAGTGGACATATTTGAGGCTCTGGAGGTTCAGTTTGCTCCTCAGGCCAGGTTTGTCCCCATAACCCATGGACTCTGGTGCAGGATCCAAGTCATATATCTCCACTGCATTTGCCCAGATGAGACTGTGAGGGGGCCAGGGATGTGAGGCGTAGATAGGGTCTTTTCTCCTACACAGCCTTACTCCTCAGGTTAGCTGAGAACCCCTCAGGGACCAGAGCCAGCCCTGTACCTGGAGCTGGAAAGGGACACCATCACCTCACCACACCCTCCCATGGAATGAGGCATAAATCTACCTACTGTGACATAGATTTCCTTTGGTGTAAACACTTCACTTTGCTGGTCTTAATGGATGCAATTTCATTCCAGATGAGATCTCCCCCTTCATGCTCAATTGAATTGATAGTCGTATGATCAACACAAAGGATTTGCATACATCTTCTTAAATCTCACCACCAGCACACATAACAATTCATTAGGGCAGAGCTGGGTTGTTTTCATCTGATATGAACTGATAACTCAGCAAGTTTTCAGGGTCAGCTTCGAGTGTTGCCTGGCCCTGTACAGAGCCCTGGCCAAGTTTCCAAACACCATCATTTGGAGACACAGAGTGCATTTTTCAGCTGGGTGAGGCTAAGGGAAATGCAAATGTAAGCAGAAACGAAGAAGATGTCCAGTGGCAACTGTGGCTGTGCTGCTGAATGGTATCTATACTGTGCAACCAGAAAAATACATGTAAAACCAGCATGCAAACACACAGAAACCAAGTGAAAATGTCAAAGGGTACATTTCAAAGGCTGTCTGCTCCGGGTAGGCAACCAGTGTAACCAAAAACTGACTACTGTATTTGTTAAACAAAATGAACCACAAGTGATAAATGGGGAGAAATCCATAATTTTATTGAATCACACTCAACAGTACTCGGAGTGTGTTACCGTAACTCTATCCCTTTTAATTCTGACAACCATGTTTTATTCATTACAGGCACAGACTGCAGATTCAAATGGAGGACTCTGTTTGACAAATTATTTCTGACTTTGGGAGATATAATGAGCTGCAACTGTTGCTCTAAAATCATAGCCACTTGCATGGCAATTCTGCTACTTCATCTTCTAATTCCAGGGAAGGGGGAGTACTTAAACCAGTGTGTGCATTCTTGTAAACTGCGAAGTCAGTGCAAATTACACAGTGAAGTTTGCAGAGGGGCATAATTTGTTTCGCAAATAAATAAACAAACAACATTTGGTCCTCTCTGTGGCTACTAGAGTTCTTCTGAAAGTCCAAAAACAACAGTAATGCTTTTTACCATAAAATTATAAGGCAAGAAAAGGGATTTAGATAACAGTAAGGGTCTTAATTGTATGTTTGTAAACTTACAGGCAAGCTTTTATTCAGCTACAGCTTCACTTCAAATACCATAGCTCATACAAAGCCCACATTCTCTTTTCCCTTGTCTCTTTCCATTCCTCTCCAAGCAACATACCATCAGATAATGCTGTGCTTGCCAGGAGGGCTGAAACACAGCAAAGTCTTGCAAAAGCCATCACTCCACACTGAATTTCAACACTCGGATCATTTACTAGGATCATAATGTGTCAAAGTACCATGGCAATGCTCCAGCACTGTCCTCATACAGTCACGAGATTTCCAACAACAGAGCTTCTTCAAACTTCTGTTTAAGAAGAAGCCATATTAAAGAAGTAATTAAAGAGGTAATTTGAGTCCACAAAAATAATGTCATGTAATTTCCACCTCACATCCTGAAGGATTTTCTGTTTTTTAAAGATGTTTCTGCAATCGGTTATCTATGCGAAACCTAATACATCTTCTTCACCTGTCCACCTATCAGTTCAAAGGAAGACAAAAATTGCCTAGCCCATTTAAAAAAAAAAAAAAGAATTATGGATCAAAAATTCCTTCAACTCAACAGCTTGTATAAATACTATCAGTCCTTGTTCTCTGTTACCTGCGTTTCAGCTTGAGAGAACCTTCAATTCCTTTAAAAACTTAAAAGGTTATTGGTGTCAAATTCTAATTTTAATAAACATAACAGAAACCAGCGGAACCAGAAGCTGGCCACCAGCTGCTGAGTGTTTAACACCTGTATGTGTCATCTGTTAGTACACGCTTAACTTCCAAGTGCTTGTTGCATTTCACCTAGCTATTGACATGATGTTTCCTTTGTAACACTTTTGAACTATGTGGATTTTCATAAATCAAGCACTGAACAGTCAGAGAGAGCAGAATGAGTTATGATAAAAGAAAGCATCTTTTGATGTGAGCAGACTACAGGAGGAGGAAGTTTTGATTTTAGTTGATGTTCAGATGTCAATGTTAGTTTGATTCAGGTTGTCTTCCAACATTTAACTGAAAACAGATAATATTAAATATAAATAAGTACCTACGTTGAACACCAGCAGCTTAGCAGTGGTCAAGAAGCATTTAATCTACCTGCATGATAAAAAAACAGAGAAGGAAAAATAATTGCTACACCACATGGAGAAAAAAGAGACAGGAGAAGGCAGAAGTGGGAACAGAGGACTCATTTTCACAGTCAGATTAAATATCAGATCATGGCGGGATTTCCCTTATCCCATCAGGCATCACAACTGTCTTTTTCCATTAAGGTAGTGGATGGCAAATCTGAATTCTTATCAAAGACTTCGAGAGCAGTCCCTTATGTCTCAAGAAGGCTCGTGTGTATATTCTCAAATAATATAGGATAGTCATCAAGGTGACTGGCAAGTCCAATCAAAGAGAAGTGACCATTCATCACCTTAGGAGCAGTAGCTACTCGGGCAAAGGTTTCTGGTTGGTACCCAGAATAATCTGGTGTTTTGCATGGATGCAAAATGCCCTCTCTGAGCTTCATCTCCTAGAAAGACTGGGAGCTTTTCCTGAAGGTGAATTTCTTAAAACACAGGGCTAGTGGGCTCAAAAGTAAGCTTCAGCTGCAAATTTCATAGTCAAATGAGAATGGTACTTTGAGTTTGCAACTCAGTAAAGCGTTTTGAAATTTTACGTTATTTACGATTGTAAAGTAACTCAGGGAATTTCCTATTCCTGATAAGGTAAAGGATCTGGGGGAAATTAGAGAACATGGCCTACATCCATGCTATACTTATCAATCTGCATGGATGACACCATTTTCTGGGAATGACTGATAAATGAAACAGATAAACGTGATGTATGCTCGTGGTATTTTACACTTCCTGTGGCTGATGATAACCCAGAAGTTGAGAAGGCCAGCTAGCCTAGTCGAACCAGGAAAATAGGTCACCTTTAGTCAAAATAATTGAAATGCTTTGCTCCACAACACTGAAATGCAAATGTCACAAGTCTGAGTTTTTTCATGGCATCCTAGGTGTTGCCTACTGCCATTTCTAACCACATGTGAGTCTCCAAAACACCCTGAGCCTGCTTCAATTTATGGGAAAAGTCTGTCTCATCCATCTGTAACTCTGAAACCTACCATTAGCTTGCTGCTGCTCCCAGCTACTGCCCTGTCTTGGTGGGGGGAAGAACCCACTCCTCTCCTATTCCTCCTAGGCCTGGTTCCAGGCTTTAGGTGCAGCTTTGGAGGGGCAAACCCATGCGGCTGTGAGGGACAGATCTGGATCCAGGTTTCTCATCTCACTTTCATAGACATTTGTGACTACACACACACAGAGATACACACACCCCCTGCCAAAGACACAAGGATAAATACAGCAGCACAACTGCACAGAGCATTTCCTAATTATCATCAGTCAGTATGGTAGCATGTGCTTTTGGTATCAGTATGCCCAAAGCTATGACCTCACCACTGGAAAATTTTGGGTCTCCATTCCTACAAGAGAGAAGACCACTTGAGCCAAGGAGGCCTGAATAGCTAACCTCAGGACAAAGTTTTTAAGCAAAACAATTCAATTCCTCAAAAGCATGATTTTTCCCCCCACTTCATGGCAACCTCTGACCTCATGTCTGGGGGTGATGGATGAGGTGAGACAGAGCCATGGGAGAAGACCTGAGGATAGTTGCCGGCATGTTACAGCTAGCAGTCATTAACAGGCAAGGTTTCCTCAGAGGGAAATAAGAATTATTTTAAATCAAGAAAAATAAACACCAGAAGAATCAGCTGCGCAGAGTGGCTCACGTAAAATATGAATGTGGCCAAGGTTTGCAAGTCCGAGGGGAATCCAGTTTTGTGAGCTTACCGCAGAAAAATGCAGGCCCCAGCCCTGAGCTCTTATAAAAGCGCTGAAACGAAAGAGTAAAGCCCTTCTCAAATATACAGAGAAAACTACATAAATGATTGCAGCCCACAGCTTGTCAGGCAGTCCTCCAGTACCAAGATACTGACTGATAGTTACCTATCTGCAGTGCCTTTTTTATTTGTCCGGCACAGGCAGAAGAGAAGACAGGAAAAGTAAAATGTGTTCCCTGGCAAGTGCTAAAGCAAGACTTTGGTACGTGGAAAAGAAAGCTCTCCTGGTGTTTGTTTTGGCAGGAATAGTTTCAGCAGACACTATTACAATCCTGTCTGCAAAGCAAAGCTGCAGCTCCACATATTATTAAAACTCCTGGGCTGATCACTTTCCACATGGCAGTGTTACCAGAGCTAGCAGAACACAGGCAAACCTGTTCAGTCAGCAAAGACTTTTTTTTTATTAAAAAATACAATAACATTTTCACTGAGTAGAGCAAGCTGGTTGGCTTCATGCAAGGGGGAGAACAGGGTCCTTCCAAACAGCAGTGCTGGGCATTAAAGCTGAAGCCCCAAATCTTTCCTCCCCAGACACTGGAGCTGCCAGCAGCCGCACTGCCTCATTGCCAGACCTTGCACAAGTGAGCAGGGAGCCTGGGAGAGGCAGATGACCCTGGCCTGGCATTAGAGCTGCACTTCACGATAAGGCTGCCTGAAAATGCTGCTGAACCACGGGCAGTTAATTCTCTGCACATCAAGGGAAGCTATAGGGCTGAGAGCAGCTTGTCTAGACACTCCAGCCCAGTTTTGTGCCTATTAGAGTGATGTGGCAACAAAGGCACATGTTTCTGCACCTTCCTGGTGGCTGGGATCTCTGGTTACTCATCCTACTTCCAATCCCCAGATACGAGCTCATGGACACTAATGTAGGCTATTGATGCATTCCAACTGCAGGCCTGCCTTGTTCTTGGCAAATTCCTCTGGGATCTCACCCTGGACCTCTAAGTTCCCCCATGTGCAGATGGAGGTGGGGCAGGGAAGTTTCCAGGAGTGGAGGAAAGTCTCCTCTCAGCTTTGTGCAATCCCCCTGCCCCAGCCCTCAGACACAGGTAGCAATCCTAGGAGACAACAGTTTTGCCTCCAAGTCCTCCAGCATGCCAAGTCCTCTGCTCATAGAGAGAGCTGCTGACCCTGGACCCCAAATAGCCATTGTACATAAAGCACACAGCTCACTTACAAGGTCAGGTATTTACACTGCCACGCTGCCTTTGTTTCATCTCACTTAAAATATGCCTCATTGGCTGATTATCCTGGAGTATCATACGTGGTGTAGTGTTAGTGAAACAGTGGCATAAAAGAATAATACTCGTCACATGTGAAAGAAAAAATCACAGTCTTTCTTGGTCAAAGTTACCACAATGTTTATTTACCAATGTCAAATACTAAAGTGCTGCCTTTCTCCTGAAACATTTTCTTCACTCTGTGTATACATTACTGGACACATGTTTTATTTTACATGCCTTGAAGCCAGACTGTGTTGTGTTATTTTACTTTTTGATAGCCTGTAGAGCTAAAATGAGAGAAAATCATTGGTTGCCATGTGTTAGTATATCCTCAGAGAGCTCAGTCTTTCTCTTATGAATGGAAAGGTCAAAATCAGAACCAGTGACCCAGGGTTTTTTAAACTTTAGGCCTGTAACTGGTAAGAAGAACTCAAAACACCCGTCTCTCACTTGTGCAAATAAAAGCCGCTTTTGGAAAATATATTTACCCCTGTCAGTTTCAACCAGTGACAAGCCAAACTATCTCCTCAGCAGGTGTTCAAGTTGACATCACAACCTGGTGAAACCTGTGCTCCTTCTACTGATCACAGTGGAATACTTTTGATCTCCACTAGCTGCGGAGCTGCCTTATGAATTAAAATGAAATGCAAAATCCCAGGCATGATAATTCTGCAAAACTCAAGCCACCCACAACATTGTTTACGCCTGATTTAAGTAATTATATTTTCTGTTTCCCATACAGAATGTGCATGCTAATTCTCCCTCACAAGTGCTATCCAGAACATTTGGAGACCACTGTGTATTGATTCATATCTAAAACATGAAGCCTTCAGGATGACTTAGGCCCAATGACTAATGACTTCTCAAAAGGAATTGACTTGCCCAATGAAATTGTCCAAGTCTGTATTCTCCCCTGGTCTGACTGTACATTGTCCTTTATATCAATGTCAAATAAGCAAAAATGCAGCCATCGAGACTTGGGAACAATTCCATCAGTCTTGATATTTGTATATCTTGATGCCCAGACAAGGGCAACAAAGCTGGTGAGGAGTCTGGAAAACATGTCTTATGAGGAGCGGCTCAAGGAATTAGGATTGTTTAGTCTGGAGAAGAGAAGGTTGAGGGGAGACCTTATTGCCCTCTACAAGTACCTGAAAGGAGGTTGTAATGAGATGGGCACTGGTCTCTTCTCTCAAGTAACTAGCAACAGGACAAGAGGAAACGGGTTCAAGTTGCGCCAGGGGAGGTTTAGGCTGGATATTAGGAAAAATTTTTTTACTGAAAGAGTTCTCAAACATTGGAACAGGCTGCCCAGGGAGGTGGTTGAGTCACCATCCCTAGATGTGTTTAAAAGTCATGTAGATATGGTTCTTAGAGACATGGTTTAGTGGCAGACCTGGTAAAGCAGGGTCAATGGTTGGACTAGATGATCTTAAAGGTCTTTTCCAACATCAATCACTCTGATTGCTTGTTCTACTATCACCCTCCTGTTTGCCTCAGAGCCACTTGTGATTTGCACTTGAAACAAACTGTACAACCAATCCTGTAGGCACTGTTATGTTCCTTGTGCACACACAGTAAGCTGACACCAACAGCTGCTGAAAACAAGATCCAAGCTCTGCTCGACCCAACAGTACAAACATCTCCATTGGCTTTGCAGACATCATTTCATGATCATAGCTGTACGCGTGTATTGGACCTCTCTCACAAAAAAAAAAAAAATTGAGGGGGTGGAGTTCTCACCAGTACTAGATGGTCAGTGAAGACTGCATTGAGTAATGTGTTACCCAGCAGTTTGCTATGGAGGGAGCAGATTCAGCAGTTTTTCAGTCTATTCCTGGATCATTACCTGCTCCCAACTGAGATTTCTTACTTTCTAGTGTACTGACAGCTGCTTCACTTTTGGAAATCTTTTACAGGTATTACTGAGAGCCAAGATCCTCTTTGCACAGAAAGTCTGGGAATAGGTGTATAAATCTGACAAAGAACATCTCTTTGCACTCAGTGGATGCTGTGATTTACTGTCACGTTCTTACCTATGAGAACTCTAAAAGACAAATGTAAGAAAGTACCAACTGTTCCACATTAATCACTGCACAGAACCAAATATCTTAAAAATCATACCCCTACAAAACCATGAACTTTTTTGTCAAACTAATGGAAAAGTCTGCTGAAGAGCTATTTGCATTGATGGTTTACACCTAATACACCTTCCCTGTCCCCTGATAATACACAAACAAAAACCCAAGACAACCAAACAGAACCCAAGAAGTCCAGTGATGTCTTTAAGAACAGGGATCCAGAAAATTTTAGGTATGTTAGAAATAATCATACAAGAACTACCTCAGTCTGCCCAGTATTTCTTTTTTTTCCAGCACAATTACAGTTTCCAAATACAGCAAACAAAATATTTCCATGTATTAGGATTCACCTAAGTAGTAAAAATTTCCTGTACTACCTACCCATAGGTATTAAAAATAAAACCAGACAATTTCTTTGCAGGTGGCAAAGGAACTAGTTTATATTTGTACAGTTCTGCTAAAATACATGTTGTAAATATTTATTAAAAACTATTAATCATTTCTATTTTCTCATAGGCCTCTTCTACTCCTGTCAGTGTATATGTAAAGGCATTTCCTCTCAAAACAGGAGAAGATTTTTTTTCTTTTCCATCAGTGTTCTTTCTACAATATTTTATAATAAAAGACATGGCACTCACACGACCTCATTTCAAGCTACCTAGAAGCATTTGGAAAGGTTTATGTCTTTAACTGTGCTGAGGTGCCTGGTTTGGCAGAGAGGGTCCCATGTGAGAGAAAGATTTCTTTTTACAAATCTAAAATAAAAATGGTTTTGTACTTTAGAGAGCTGAAAAAAGTAGAGCATTTCATTTCCATATTTCTCCCTTTAAAAAACACCTTAGATGGATGACATATTTTACAGTGAAGTTGGTCTGGTCAAAACGTGGCCAGACCTGCAGGGATATTTTCATAATACAATTAAAATAGCCATGTTGGAAGAATATAGAGCTTTCCCTGACCTAAAATTAAACTGGGTCACATCCAAGAATTTTTATGTTTTACTTCCACATATGCCAAAACAAATAATGATAGGACACTACTTCTTCCTGAGCTGTTCCTGACTCTTTGAAGTGCCCTTACTCCAGTCCTTCAACTAAAGAAGCAATTAACCTGTGTTTAAACCTTTAAACCTTTCCAGTGGATGGCTCCCAGGATAGCCTATGCTGTTGTTCAGTGGCACTGGGAATGAAAGCACCAGAGGCACTTCCCAGGTAAATGACAGCGTATTCTGACCCCAGCATGGACTCTCCTTTACATAGAGACCTCCCAGCATACCAGAAGGATGACCAGGACCAGGCACGTTTGCATCTCCTACAAGTTCTCTTGAGGCCCTATTTCCTGGTAGGGCTTCCCAATGTTTTCATTTCTCCTCGTAATTACTTCAGCTCTGCAAAGTGTCACTAGACTATATTGCCTAGCTATATGAAGACCCTCTAAATGAAATCCTAACCCACAGGGAGGGTGGCCACTGCTGCCACAGTGTGGGTTTTATGAGCCTTGTGCCACCACAGCACCATGGCTTCTTTTTTTGATTCTCTTCACCTTTGAAAACCAACCAACCAACCAACCTAAACCCTATGGTGGGGCCTTCTTGTGTGGAGTGGGACGCATGCACCCCTCCTTCCACAAACCCTGGCCATGGTTCCCCATGGCTGCATTTGACCAGTGGATTTCTGGGTACCGCAGGGCTTGAGGGTGATGCCACAGCTCTCCAGAAGCCAAGTCCTCTAACCCCAGAGCTCTGCCCAGGGCCTTTTGCAGTCTGCATTTGCCTCAGGCTACAAGAGCCCTGCCACCTTCCATCCAAAGATCTGTGCAGCACAAATGAAAGCCTGACTGCTGAGCCTGCCTACTTTTCCACTTTCACGCCTTAGTATTACTTACAAGTATTTCCCCCTTGTCCTTTAATTGTTGAAATGTCTGCCTGTGGGGGAAAGGGGAAATCCTCATCTTCCTAACTCAGTGGTAACCAAACAGACCCCCTTTCAAAATGGATTTCTTCAGACTACAAAGCTCTGTGCATTTCACCTGATTAATCATATCGGAAAACAGCATGCAGTGTCCCCTGGAGCATAATCCCTATGGCACAACTCCTGCTTCCTGCTGCGCCTGTCTCCTTACTGATGGCCATGCTGACAAGAAGTTAGGACAAATAATGAAATTCAAACAAGAAGAAAAAAAAGGCACAAAAACAGGAGTGATACCACTTCATGGTCTGTTTATTACCTGATGTTCAAGTGTACCAGGAATAGCAGAGAACTGGAAGAAAAGGAAAGGAAAAACAAAAAAAAGACAAAGATGTGGTGCCAGAGTCTAGTAAGTTTATTCCACCCAAATACATGTTGTCAGAATTGTTCCTCATGGTCAAAGGAAGCTGACGGAGAAGGGAACCTTGAGTTAGAAAGTTAAGAAAAACAGCATTAAAGAATTTTCCCTAAAAAAAATTCTTCCTTCTTAATGTTCAAACTAAAGTGCACAAATTCTACTGTAAATAAGAAAGAAGCTGATATGTAGGAAACTAAATTGCAAGCCAGGCTTACAGAAATTTCCTAGCATGACAAAAGGACATAAAATAAATCAGTGGCATGGAGAGTTCAAGACAGTAACAGGATTTCTAAGAGTGCTAAGAGTGAAAGGAATCCCAGTAAGAGAGGCATTCCAGACCCAGACAAAAATTCAATTATTGTTAGTAACATACAAAACCCAGAAATATGCAGTATAACTTCATCTTATAGCTGGCTTTGGCCAGAGACAAACTTCTCTCCTGTCACAAGGAAATACTTCCCATTTCACACAAAAAAAAAAAAAAAAAAAAAAAAAAAAATCTGGGGGATTTTTTTTTAAAACAGCTACTAAAACAAGTCATTTTTGAAAGACAAAACCAAAAACAGGTATGGAAAACTTGCATCAAAAAACTGTACAAAAGGTTTGGATGAAGTATTCATGCTCATGTATTGAGATGTTTTGTAATACGATGGAAATTACAGAGGACTGGATGAAAACAAAAAACTGCAGGAGAGGACCAACAAATGGGTGTTCTGGGCAGTCAGAGAAATGTCAGTGGGTGCTGGGCTGGGAAAGCAGGGTGGAGCAGTGGTGGGAGGCAGCACCTACATTGGTTGCATGGGGCTGGTGATTCCCGGTATGTGATTATGAAGAAAAGGGAGGCACTGGTGCCTGCCTGCCTTTGAGGACACACTACATTGCTGGCACCAAAGCTGATGGCAAATTTATATAATTATCAAGGAACAGCCAAACTAGGAAGCATGTAATAAAGTGTCAGCATAATTGGAAGTGAGGATTTTGCAATAGGCTTTGCACAAACTATTAACATTACTGGGGAAAAAATATAAAGTTTATTTTTACTGTCTAGCAGTAAAATATGGCACTGAAATAAATTATATTATAGATACAAAAATTCAAATGAACTTAGGGAAATTTTGACGTAAAATGAATATAGGCTTGGGCCCCTAATTTTCAGATACTGAAAACATACAGCTCTATCTGCAGAGCTTTTAAATTGACACTGGTCTTTCAGACTAATGATATAACTTACACAAGTTGAGGGGTTGGTTCATATCTCCAGTACAGTACTCTCCGTACTTCCATACACCAGAAAAAATTTACAAGTTACAGGGACATCATTAAAGACTACAGCAAGGATCTGGGATGAAAGGATTGACATGTAAGGAAGCAATAAAAGAATGAAATATTAATGACCTGGCTAAGAGATTACAAGGACAGCAGGACATAAAGCCACCTGCAAAAATGTTGGAAGAGTTTAAGTGCAATAGCAGAAACCTTATTGTGGAGAATGCGAAAATAGGTAAAGAGGAAAAGTGAGAAAGGAAAAGTCAAGATTCTTATCAGGAAAAAAAAAACCCCAACCATTCAATTGCATTATAAACTGACCACATGAAAGACATATTTAAAACTAGACAAGTAGGAATACATGTCAACAAACAGTCAGAAGTTATTGGAAAAGCAGACAGGGGACTATGACCTTCCCTCCCCCCAATTTCTCTATCATATGATCCTATGCATAATTAGGTCCGATGTAAAGGTCGATTATATATACATTGGGGATGGATATATAGGCCAAGACCCACACTACTTGTAGGGACAACTGAGATTTTAGGAACAACTTTCCAGGCAAGCAGAAACCTGTACAAACTACAATAGAACTGAAAAAGAAGAAATTGCGGAAAAAAACTTAAAAACTCCGTAAGAGTTTCTTATGGAAAGAAAATGTAGAACTTACAGCTGCATCTTCCAACAAAGGGAGGCAGGAGGAGGGAAGCAGAAGGGAGGTCAGATACCTTCATGTACCAACCACATCCAAGATAAGGAAGTGCAGTAATACCCAAGGTGATAAGAAGAGTATGTAAACATCACAGGAAAATCAAGTCTGCTGACTCTAGCCTTCTAGAGAATAATGGTGTAACCTGCAAATAAGGTATGAGAGAGGGAAGCGTCAGGCGTGATACCTCAGGAACACAGAGAGCCAAGCGGATGAAAAATTCCATCTCCTGGGGCAGAGCTTTCTGTCCTCCCTGCCACATCAAGAGCTGCCTGTGTGCTCAGCAAAGCTCCCCTCACCAGGGCTCTCCAGTGGCTTTGCTGGAAAAACATGAGGCTGCTGGGCCTCTGCATACATGGGGTTGCCATGTCAGGAGCGGTGTCCCTTGCTGATACCAAGTCACACCAATAAAGTACTGAGCAGCCTGCAGCACGCTGACTGAGTGCTAATCTCCATTCCGGAGTATGGTCTCAGTGCTAGGTGCTTCTGAGGCCTCATGTGCAGGAAGAGAAAGATTTTTCTACTCATCTGGAGTTTTCCTTGTGCTCCAGAAGGGAGTATTTCATTGTCACATGGACAGTTTCTGTGGGATGAAGAGAACAGGGAGAAGCTCTAATGATGTACCACCTGCACTGGGTAAAAACGGCCAGTGCAGGAGGAAGAACTTTCCCTCTGGACCCAGAGTTTGGCTAGTGACCACAGAGCAGACGCTGACAGTCATATTGGGTGCTGTAGGTATTGATTCTACATCAAGACGCTGCCCTACAGTATAGGAGTTAACCTCTCTGCATGGCCATGGCCCCTCTGAAGTCCCGGGGAGCTTTGCTGTGGGGGTCAAGAATTTATTGTGTCATTTCCAAATGCCCAGATTGCCTTTTCACTCTCAGGGAATGATTAATGCAGGATAACCATTCCCTTTGCCACTGTCGTGCAGAGGTTAAAAATTAAGTAAAATAGAAGCCAAGAGGAGTCATCAGCCACTGAATAGTATAACAGTTTGCACAAAGCCTACTCACTGGAGCTGTGGTGTCTCAAATAGTTCTGGGTTAAGCCACAATAAACAGACATCTCTGAATCATCTTTTTTTTTTTAATAGTTTATAATGGTTTCCCATGTATCTTTCTAAAACATCTTCCAGAAAATGACATACATTTCACAAGTTTTTCCAAATATTGATAGCCTTAGTTCACAGAAAAAAACCTAGCTTCTCTGCTGATAAAGTAAACTGAAAGCTGTGAACCTTTCCTGACACAGGCAGAGAATTTGGGTCAATCTCTGCTGTCAGAGATTTGTAGCATATTGACCATTGTCCAGCTATGCCAACATTCACAAAAATAATCACAGAATCACAGGGGTTGGAAGGGACCCCTGGAGATCTAGTCCAACCCCCATGCCAGAGCAGGGTCACCTACAGCAGGTTGCACAGGACGGTGTCCAGGTGGGTTTGGAATGTCTCCAGAGTCAGAGACTCCACCACCTCTCTGGGCAGCCTGTTCCAGTGCTCTGCCACCCTCAAAGTAAACAAGTTCCTCCTCATGTTTAGATGGAACTTCCTATGTTTGAGTTTCTGCCCATGACCTTGTCCTGTCACTGGGCACCACTGAAAAAAGACTGGTCCCATCCTCCTGGCACCCTCCCTTTAAGTATTTGTAAGCATTGATGAGATCCCCTTCTCTTCTCCAGACTAAAAAGACCCAAGTTCCTCAGCCTTTCCTCATAAGAAAGCCCCCTAATCATCTTTGTAGCCCTCTGCTGTACCCTCTCCAGCAGTTCCCTATCCTTCTTGAACTGGGGAGCCCAGAACTGGACACAGTACTCCAGATGCGGCCTCACCAGGGCAGAGTAGAGGGGGAGGATAACCTCCCATGACCTGCTTGCCACACACCTCTTGATGCACCCCAGGACGCCATTGGTCTTCTTGGCCACAAGGGCACATTGCTGGCTCATGGTCATCCTGTTGTCCACCAGGACTCCCAGGTCCCTTTCC
>VFFE01007585.1:290923-345907 GCA_008921705.1 Burhinus oedicnemus | reverse complement strand
GGGTTTCTCTCACGGGAGGCAGGGTACGACTCCAAGCTCTATCTCCCTCTCGCACTCCCTGATAGTTCTCAGCCTGCTTACCTCCTCCCTGAGCTCCATCACTAAGCGGAGGAGCTCCTCTACCTGGGCACATGTCCTGCAGGCATGCTCACTGCTGACACCGATAGCGGCATAGGTGCAGGGCCCACCCTGCAGCCCGACACCTGGGTGGCAGCGTGTTCCCAGGAGAGCTCCGTCTGGGAAGCTGCATCAGAGCTGGTGCCTGCAGAGCACAGGGACACCATGGTCCTCTTCCGAGTGGCTACCATGGCTTCCTGTTCATGGGTGACACCCACTCGCTGCTTCCTTGTTCAGGTCGCTGTGCTCCCAACGGCTGGTTTAAAACTGCCGCGGGTGGTGCTGGCTCTGCCCATGCCGCCTCAGCAGCCCTCCCACAAGCTGCTGGTCCTGGCACGAGCTGGCCACTTTTCCTGACTTCAAAAAGCCCCAAAAAGAACTCCTTGCTGGCCCTTTTCACCTCGATTCCCTTCCCCAGTGCGGGCTTCCCTACACTGGAGCTGGTCTCCTCAGCGAGTGACTTCCCTACACTGGAGCTCATCTTCTCGGCCTAATGTCAAAGGCACTTAGTTCTCTTTGAAGTCAATGGCCAATCTTCTTCTAATCCTGCAGATCTCAAAGATTGACTTCCTTGTAATTTATTTAATCTTCTTATTTATAGATGAGCAGGTCATGTGGAAAGAAACGACTCTTCACAGAATATACTGTATGTATTTTTGTGATTAACACACCCCCATCACTATTAAACAGTCCAAAAATTGGGTCCAAAATCTCCTTCTTCAGAAACACAGTACTCCCAAGTCTGCATTTCAGATGGCGGAGCCACTTACAGAGAAATAACTAAGTATTACCAATGATGGATTGTCAGTCCAGAAGGAACAAAAAAGAAGACTTTGCCCTATGAACCATGTGTCATTTGTCTGTCATTTAGCTTACTCACTACCACAACACACAAAAGAGTAAGAACTTACATTTTCAAAAATAATATGAAGTAATTACACATCGCTTTCATATAAGAAATTAAATGCTTCTAACATATCTTGCAGGATGAACCACTGAACTTTTAACAAAAATTGTGAGTTTGTGAATGCAAATATAAAGTAAACTGATGTATATAAATATAAAATAAAGATGCTTCATCTAAAGAGAAATAAGCATTCTTAAAATGGCTGGTTTTTCAGGGCATATATTAACTCCAAAATAAGTTTCAGAGTCACTACAGACTATTTGCAAAATGGACAAAAGAGAGCTAACAGCTTAAACATTTTCTAGAGTTTTCACAAGTAAATAAAACCAACAAAAAACACAGAGCAGCACACAGAAGGAATGAAACAGAGAAATATTAAAGCATACAGAACAGGAAGCTGGAATTTTGAAGAAAGACCTAAAAAGCAAGAGAAAAAAAATTGTCCCAGTGCTACCAGAGCCAAAAAATCAGTGAAGGAGGAAATCAGAATACTGGGGTGGAATAGGAAACTTCAGTCAAGACAAAACATCCAAAGCACTGTATGAAGAAATGCCTCAAAAAAGCACCAGCCCCACCATAAAAAAATACTGAGCACAGAATGCTGAATAATCCGAAAACAAGCCCTGGGACCAGATATCTTAATAACAAAACCCTCCCCACTATAGCAAATCCACAACTTGTAAAAATTGTCTTACATCAAAAAATAGTATAGGTCTGTTCCTACAGATTTCATTAAAAGATCCCTTCCTTCCCTAGGAATAACTAAACACAGGTTAAGTGTCTTGAAGTAAAGTAGAAGCACCACTCATGCAAGTCAAACAGCTGTTTAACATTGAGTTTTAATAGAAAAGAAGGCAGAACAAAGACCAAAACCATAGTAAAAATTATTCAATTCAGTTGTGCGAAACTGAAGAATAAGTCATACCATAGTTTCCATATCTCTTAGACTATTTTCAAGGCAGGAAGGAGAAAAGCAACATGCCAGCTGAAAAACTTTACTCACAAAGTAACAGAAAAAATACCCACAGGGACAGTTAAGGGCACATCAGAGTTACATGCCACCAACATTCCTACAAAGCAAATTAGACTTTACTACCTTCATTTCTACACATTGACAAAAAAATTCCTTTAGCTGATTGGCCTTTCTCCCTGGGGAAGAAATTCATTTCAGTGAATACCAATTCATTTTAAAGGGTCTCATTGTTTAACTTGTTTTTTGGAACACAGAAGATGTCTCTGTGAAAAAGCTCTGTTTCTCTTTTATTTGAAATCTTCACGGAGTTTTGGCAGTGAAAAACTTGTAATTAGTATAAGGAGTCACTAGTTCTTCTGTAGTTAAGGTGATGATTTCCTATATGAGGCTTTATTGATGAATGTTTTTTCCAGTCTCAGTCATCTCTGAAATATCTGAGGTTCATCAGTGGAGAATCTTGTGTAGGTGAGAAGGTTTTGGAAAGAAAACACTGGTTAACTCCACACACTGAGACTTGGCAGAGCAAGTTCAAATGGAAAAGCAGGCAACACATCAGTGCCTATTTCCTTGTCCACCACAATAAACCGTTCAATAATGTCTGGGAAAATTTCACCAACAAGGGCAGGAAGAACTTGAAAGTTACCACTCTCACTAACAGGAGGTGAAGTAAAGCAGTATGAAGTCTTGAAGATTTCAGGGAAGAAATGGATCGATACAGGTGGCAGTTGTCTCTACCGTAAAGACTCTCAGTATACCATCATGCCTATGATGATAGTCACCCTACTCCAGGGAACAGGTCTTTGTAAGGAATCTATCAGCTTTTTATTAATCAGTTCATTGGCACGAGCAGCCCTATTACAGACCTTCTCTAGGCTGTAATCCCAGATAAATTCCAAGGACAAAGCAGAAAAAGGAGGGTTACCCCAGAGCTCTAGGAAACATCTTAGGGAAGAAAAGAGTTTTATTTTACAACAAACCACACCTACTAAAGCCAATATTTTCAAAAAACAGATGCGTAAGACCATGTCTGAGGACCCAAATATATAGCCTTATTTTTAAAAGGGCTGAGAGTCCACTGGTAGGCATTTACATAAAAGGGGTGTTCAGCTCTTCAGAAATCCGATCAATGTTTGATATTCAGCTGATCTTACAGGCTGGCAATAGTTGATATTCTGTGTAATGATAGTGGTTGTCCGTTCTTGCTTCTGTACCACAATGCCGGAATAGGCAGATTGGGTTAACTCCAAATGCATAGGTACAGCGTGGAGTCTGCACCTGAACATACTGCTTATGCTTGGAAATGCTCTGTGAAGAGCAAAGAGAGAGGACAATGCTGCCAGCTCAAGCAAAATCAGCTCTTGTCTTACTTGGGAGTCTTCCTCGGTTTGTGCATTTGAACAAGGGATAAAGGAGTATCAGGGACCTAACATGGCAGATAAAGTTATCACAATTACAAATAACAGCAGTCATGAGGCTGTTAGCTCTTCATGTACAGGTAGGAGATGAAGCGAAGAAAAGGCCCTCAACTTTCAGACACCACAGCCAGCACTGCTAGTACTGGGGCAGTTATTTGCATTGAGCCTGACTGTGGATGTATCACTCTTGGCTGAATTATACACGCCCAGTGGCATTCCCAGGCGAAGACCCTGACATTCTCTGACTACAAGCAACCTCCCAGTAGCTGGGAATGTTCCACCTGAATTTCATAGCATAGACACAGCTATAGAGTCTGTCTAGGCTGCTCTTGGGACAGTGCAATTTGGTAATAGCAGGTGTACATGGACACAAAAGTGCATATAGGCTGTAAAGACAGCCTATGGCTCAGGAACAGTAATGCAAGTTCTTTTGGAGCCAGACAGAATAGCAATTCTTGTCCACCTTCATCAGTAACAAGAGAAATCTGCTCCAGACACTTCAGTGGTCTCCCTGCACTGAAAATATAGGAACTTCCCTCTCCCTTCTAGCCTTGTCCTTAATGAATCTTCTTAATACCTTTGAGAAAAAATGTCTGATGTTATAGCCAAGCCAAAGACTCTCCAGAGGGAAATCTGTTTTGATGATAATCTGTGGTACAGGATCAGGCTGAACGTATTATCCACATCAATCAAAGTCCAAAGACATCATTAAAACTAGAAATAACAGCGTATTCAAAGTGATCCCATTTGCTGCTGATAAAAAACGTGCATGATATGGAGCGAGAAAGCAGAGAGTAGCAGTGATTAAAAATAAAAAGGATTCAAAGTTGTGCAAATGGGCTTTGGCATCTGGAAAATCCTGGTTTCATACTGAAAAATGTTCATTTCACTGAGCTCACAAACTAATGTCCAGGCTAAACAGTGCCTTTTATGATGCTCCATCTGCCCAAGACTACAGACGGTGCTCTCGGCTCTCTTGCTAATCTAACAACTGTCATGCAGACTGCCCTGAGCACACACTGGCAATGGCACGCCCGAGAGAGGGATCTCCACTAATGACACAAGGACGTCTCATTTATTATTTGTGAGTCAACTTGCAGGGAAAGATTTGGAATCCAACACAGTTTCCATAGCTCTCTATGGATATTCCTCAAGAGAAGGAATAGCAGACATGGTCCCATCTTCTCCTGCTCAGCCTCTGTGCCTCTATGAGATTTGGTTTACTTTTTTCAAAATCAGGTAAGAGATTTGTTTGAGATAGAAAATAGATGGATCAAACAGACTGTAAAGGTGATTTGTGCACGCACTTCTAAATGCTAATCCAAGTTAAAAAGAGAGAAATAACTCTCGCAAATTCATTCACTTCTGCCTGAACTTTGTAAGTAGCATCTTACTCCTGTTGTTTTGTGAATACATATACACACATGCATCCTGTCATCACAGACACCTCATCACAGTTGTGAGAAGAGCCTGACAGATTCTGGTTTTTTTCAATATTTATCAGCACTTAAATTGTCATCTAATTCCCAATTACTTAGTTTTTACGACTGATAGTGATAAAGGAGGCAGAAATAACACAACAAGCTCTCCAGCACTCTGCTTGAGTTTGCAGGGCTGCCAGTACAGGAGAAACTATTCTTGAGCTGTTGAGAAAATTTGTGGCCCAGCCATTGTTGGAGGATTCCAGTTTTTAAGTCTCATGCTGAATAAAGCTTTCAGAGCTTTAAGTATGTTTTAATAGTTGTTGTCAAACATTTGTGCTGAAGGAGGCTTGCTCTGGACTACACGGCCTTCTCCAGCAATGTGAGGAACCTTATCTTCCTCATACAGAGGGAACCACTCTGACCCTTTTGAACCTGAGCCTGGGCCTCAAAACTCACAGTCTCACTCTTACCATACAACCAGAAACACAAACCTCTTCTGATATAGGAAATCAAACCTCAGTAATCAGTAGGGAGTTAGAGTGAAGCAGGAGACCACTTCCAAAATAAACCAGTCTTTATTGACCATCTGGATTCAAAAAGTCAACTCTTGAGTCAGCTGTTTAGCATTTCCAAAATCCAAAGCATGTCCTATATGTGTTTCTGTCTCCTCCCTGGCCTTTGCTGCCCATTCAGTTGGGCAACGGTATTCAGTGGCGATTGTAGAAGCACACTGTAAAACAGAATGCAAAAATCCTCTGAATTTAGAGATAATCTGCTTTATCATACCCACTTCAATGAAGGGGTATCAAACCACAAGGAACGAAAGAACCCTCAGATCATAATTATTACCATTGAAGCCAGACACCCTGAGTCTTTCTGTCTCTGTCTTTCCAACTCCTTTCATCTTCTTAAGCAGTTCTTTAATTACCTGGTTTCTATGAGGCCAGTTTGCACACGGCCACTAAAGTGTTACAATGCATGAGTCTGGCACCCCATATAACAAAAAAAACAAAAGGCAATTGTTGCTCAGGTGGGTCTCCTTACCCATACAGTACCCTCCCCTGCATGTTGGGGATGATGTTGGTGCAGCACAGAAATGTAAAATGGACCTATTACCTATCTGTGATATGGATTCCTTATATTAAAAAACCTTCTCTGCTCTGACAGTCTAGGGGGAGAAAACCTCTCATTGATCCTCCAGTTGCCCAGTATTTAGTGGCTTTTCTACAGCTGCAGCTTTTGCCTTGCTCTTTATCTGCTCTCTCAGAACCTTTTTAATTATAAGAACCCAGTGTCCAGGTTTGATGGGATTATTGACAAACTATCCATCATCCTAGCAGGAGGTGATGAGTGAGTAAGATCATATTCACTCAGATGTGTAAGATCTTATGAGTGAAGAAACAGTACTCAAAATCTGTATCTTAAATGGTCCTGATTATTTAGCTAAAAACTGGCTTGCATTCTTAATTGACTTTAGCATTTATACATACGCACAACAGACATATGCCACGTTAAGGACCTCAACAATAACTGACTGCATTCACAACTCCATGAGGTCTTTGCTTCTCTTGGTCTAGTAAAATAATCAGCTTTGGATATTTGCCTGTGCAGAATCAAGAGGCAAATGCTTTGCCATCATCTCTGTCATCAAGGCACAGCTGTCAGGAATTCAGCCTCTAAATAACATCATCTGACCTGGAAGAATGCATCTATAGGCCCACTGTTGGCACGAGCACCCTGTTTGACCTTTCCTGTGCAGAATGTAGCAATTTATATAGTAATGATTTTAGTGAACAACTGGTCTATGGGTTAGCAGAGGTATTCACTTACTCATCTTTTAGACTTTTGCCTGTTCGGCTAGAAATTCCCAAATGCATATGTCAGCAACATTTGTATCTCTGACAAAGCCAAGATAGTTGGCATTCATATTGTGTTTTTCTTATTACTATCAATATAAAACATTTCCCTGAAACTGCACATGGACATGGTACATTACAGGCCTAGAAAAAACATGTTCCCAGCTCTGAAAGAGCTCAAAATCGAAGTCATGCATGACACACACACGAAACATTTTGGCCAGTATTGGATGACTTCTCAGAGCACTGCAGAAATAGAGTTTATCAGCCTTCTGGTTACTTCTTTAAATATCTTCCCAAGGCAACAGCAAGACTTAATTCAAGACCTGGAGACCACATTCTTCTCTGTAGCAAACTCTTCCAATATCTGTGGCTTTCAGTCATCAGAACAAAATCACACATCTTCTTCTGGTCACAAAATAATAGGTTCAGGATTGCATGAGTGCACCCTATCCAACTGCACTGGAGCCACCCGTCTCAGTCTAAGGCACTCATTTAGATTTTAAGTTGCTTCTTCTCCTCAGTTCTACCTTTTTGGTACAAGAAAATAAACTATAAGACAAAAGACAAACAATTGGGCTATTTCTTTCCTCTTTATTTTGAGAATCTAAGATTTGTCTGCGGTTTCTGCTTTTGACTTAGAAGACAGATTCTTCAAGCTATGAAATGGCTGCCAAATTTAATATGAATGGCATTTAGCTGGCAAAGAGTGTGTTACTGACAAATGCCTAACACACTGGGCATATTGTATTTGTACCATCTGGGAGAGTAAACAGTGACAGGAAATAACCACAAACAGGTGTTAATGTTAGCCCCTTAAGGGTCATTAATGAAGTATGGCAACTGACAGCATTGAAAGAGCCCACACACAAGTCCTGGCAATTGGAAAGGAGGTGGGATCCCAGTGAGTGTAAGAATGTATTAATTTATCACACACACACACAAAAAAAATCTGTTCTTCATTGCATCTCCTCTACATGACCTCCTTTATCCTCTTGCCATACCACATCCTTCAGTTGAGCTCCTGTTGAATACTCCTTCCTTTTCCCCTTTTAGGCATCAAGCTCTTTCCTTACCCCAGCCAGCCAAGACAAACACAATCCTGAAATACTGCTCTTTCTCAGAAAGCCTATCACCCTCTGAAGACAACTGCACACCTTCATGCGTTCTTCAGAAAAGAAATCCTGTCTCAATTCCCCTTCAGAGGTTTTCAGAGCCATTTCCACCTTCACTAAAGTAAAAGGCCTCTGGCTTCAGGAAAGCGTGATCCAAATCGCACTACCATCAGTATTTCCCTAATGCACCTCCAAGGTTACTTCACCTGTCCTAGAAGAGACCTGAGAAAGGGTGTGTGACAGTGACACTGCCTGCCTTTACAACAGTATCACATAAATACAGAGTAGAAAAGGTCCAGACTACTGCAGGGAAATGCAACAGGTACCCTAAGACAGTCTCATAGGTGAATCTAGCCTGATAGATAACTAGTCACATTCTTTTGAAAACACGAAAGCAGAACGTATGGAATACTGTCCTTTACCCTCACAGAAGCTCACTAAATGTCCAAAGCAAATGTTAATACTTATGCAAGGTCAACCAAAAAAGAATTAACAATTTGTCAAAAATTATGATCTCCAGCCACTTCTCTATTCTCTGTCCTATCCTATGCAAAAAGGGCAATTTTCCCAAAAGGACTTTGTTTTCAAACAAATGTCACCTGGCTAACAAGCAGTGTTAATACTGCCTCAGAGGAACCCAAGAAAGAGAGAAAAGGCACACAAGGAAGAAGAGGCCATGGGACCCATTTCTTTAGAAGGGGGACACTAAACCATGAGTTTCACATTGCAGAACTTCAGACTTTCTCTAATTCAGGCTATTAGTATTAAAAAGAATACTGGTGGGCGTGTAAATTTAGCCACTCACTAATAACAAAAGCCTAATTGCTGAATAGATTAAGTATTTCCAAAGATACTCTCACTGATTATGGCTAGCGTTTAGGAATGGGAAAGTGAGAATGCTTTAAAGGCCAGAAAATAGTTCCCTTTCTTTATGTCTTTGTTAAAAGGCTACATGGAACAGCGTCACAGATACATTTACCCAATTCAAGAGATGACCATAAAATTAAGAAATGTAACAACTGCTTACAGAGAATTGCTGTCACTGTTTAACCCTGCACAGTTATGTACAACACTCCACACCTGCAATCTTTGGGCTTTGCACCAGTCCTTGTCAGAGCCCCACAGGACCAGAGACGCGGCCGTGCCAAATTCCATTTTGAAAGGAAAGAAAGGAAAAACAGTTGGAGTATATTTGGCTTATTCAGGGGAGTCAATGGAGTTGTGTCTGCAAAGACTGTAGCCCCAAACCTCCAGAAATTGGCCACTGCCAAATGCCTTGTTGTCATTTGAACTGAAACGGATGCACGCTTTTTTGCACTGGCCATTTTCTAAACCTAAGTACTTAGAAACAATTAGGTCCTTACCCTTCTGTAAAACCTTTCAGGTCTTCACGAATTATAACCAGGGGAAAAAGGTAACAAAACAGAACTTACAGGAAACTGAATAAACATTTAAACACAGAATCTGTTTAAATCTCACCATTCCCCCAGCTAAGAAAGTTCTGATACCTGGTTCACTTCCTCTGCAAACGGGGTAAGATTTATTCTCTATCAGTGTTTTGGTTTTCTTCAGTTTATCTTCCAATATCTTCTCCCTCTCTGAAGCTACATTAAACTAAGCAAAATCAAACACTTGCAGTCGAAAAACTTCAGTTAGGCGCTAAGAACACTAAGGTTGTTGAAACTTGGCCCCTTTGTGCATACGCTATCCTGCTGTTTTTAAGTATGTGAGTACATCCTATTTTTCCAAACAGACCCTGCAAAATTCTGGGTGGAGGACAGACAGTCTGGGAGTGTAGGAAAGCTATGCAGTAAATAATGCTGCTGTCTCCAAAATCCCTGAATTATTTGTTGTAGAATCTGGAGGACTCATAGGAAATAAGGCAAGGGGAGGAATGACTGCAAATCACAAATCTGGAGTGCTTAACTTGGAGTGTTAAATTTCTTTTAATGTTATTAACTTTGCTCTTTCACTGCAAAAATAGAAATTCCAGGCCACATAGTGTCTCAATTTCGGCTAAAAGAGCACCTTCTTACACATACGAATTGTTAACCTTAAACTGGATAAGCCAGTGAAGAAAAATATGAAACACATTTTGCCAGTGGGTTTCAAAGCAGTTTTCTGGCCATGGAGGAAGATACTGATCGGAAATCCTACATTCAACTCCAAGTTCTGGCAGGAAGTGTTTTCTACCTGGGGGAATGGTCCTTTAGCAAGCTCTTTATGCTGCTTTGCCCTGATGATCTCCCTTTCTCCAATAGTGGTAAGGACTTCCCTGCCCCAGACTACCAGCTAGATTAGTATCTAATCCGGAAAAGACCTTCCACGTACACATTGGGAACAAGTACTGAAAAACGCTCATTCTGGAAGTAAGTATGCTCTGCCGTTCTGTGGGCCTGGTACTGGTGTACAGAGCAGCTGGAAAGGAGTGAGAGAGGACGCAGCACCCTCACTGAAAGTAAGATCTCTGGGCTAAATTTAGCTCTGTGCTCTGAAAAAGCACGTACAAATCACGCTTTTTCAAAAGTTCCAACCTGGCCAGAAGGAGGTACATTTGCATAGGCTAGAGAAAGCACCAGCTAGCACAAGAACAATCTCCTGGCCACATCAAAAACTTTTCTACAAAGCACACAGGTCTTCTCAACAACAACAAAGAATTTGTTTATCCTCCTGTACATATTCCCAGAAAGCGCAGAACTATTTGAGCTTAAACTTTAGATACACATCAGCCCAAAGCAGATACGTAACATGGAAAATTTCTCCTCTGAAAGCTGTAAACTTTTCGGCAACTGAAAACAGTGTCTCACAGAACAGTCACAGGCATCTTGGAAGTATGATGTAGCTGAAGAAACTACTGTACAAAATAAAGCTTTGTTAATACTTGCCACTGACAAAGTTTGTGTAATGTGTATTTTAATGAAATTTGTGACACACACTTATATAGGTAAAACAAGAATTGGATACTGGAATATATATTAAAATAAGTTTAAGCAGAGAAAGAATGACAGTCAGCTTTTACAAAATTAAGCCTTGTATACGCTGAATGCAGAGATAAGAGATCACCAGGCTCATAGTGCACATTAACCAAGTGTTCCACTGGCAATGTGCTCTATTTTCATCAATGTTTTGCAATATAGTCTGTTCAGCTTTAATACGTAATAGTCTTTCACAAAGATACAAAACATTTCTCCTGTAAAGCAACATAGATTCTCTGTGTAGAATTTGCTCTTGATTTCTCAAAGAAGGATTAACTACCTCTGTTCTCAGCATATCTAGTTTTCTTGTTTCACCTTATATAAATTTTAAAGCCATTAGAAATCTTTTATCCATCACAGAATTGCAATTAATTTTCCTGATAAAATATATTATGCATCCCTCAGAGTATACATTTACACAAATATCTAGTAATTATTTTAAACTAGCTAGGCGAGCACTGGTTAGAAACCAGGTCAGAGTGATTCCCATAGGACTGGCCACATCAATTGAGATCTCAAATCCAAACTGTCTGAAATCCTACCTTACAGCTAAGTCAAAAAGACTGGACTTCCTCTGTTATTTTGTAATTAGGGGAGGTTCAAGCTAGATTAACCAGTGAGGCTCAAGAAAAATCAAGAGACCTATCATTTTGTGAAGCAGCAGTTACTTCCCTCCTTTTGGGATGGCAGTCAAGGAATCAAAACAGAAGAGAGAATTCAGAAAAGGGCAGAAAGGCCTGCAAGGGCTGATTTATCTAAGAAGTAAAAAGAACTTGACTCTTGTAACCTGTAGCTGGTGAACCAACGACTCAGATAAGGTAGCCTAATTCCCCACAATAACCAAAACAGTAGTAAATTCGAGTAAGAGTAACTTATTTAGAGTGGTACAGAATAGTATAGATAGAGTTACTGGCAATCACCTCAGAAAGGCCAGGAGTTTATGGACATGGGAACCAAAGTATTCTCTTCTTCTCAGAGAGTTAAACTGTCATGGCATAATGTAGACAAAAGCACGTGGTGGCATAATGTAGAGAAGTTTGACCCAGTATCAACTGTGTTGTTTCTGGTCAGTCATAAAGTAGAGGACACCAGTGACTATCACACACCACTTGGTGAGCAAGAGGTGTTACCCTGACTCCTGTACTAGGCTCCCCTGTATGCAGAGCCTCACACTGAAGGAAGCCCTTCTAGATGGCATAGTCCTCACCTGTCATGTAAAACCCTAAGGTCACACTATCTCATACGCTGAGGGACAAAAGACCTGAGAAGGACAGCCAGCCCTCTCCAGTCCTGCACCGGGTGAAAGAACACTAACATTCACTTACGAAGAACAACAATAACATGACATGAGCACAGATGAAAAACATGAAAACTAATCCAGATACATGAAATTGCAATTAGAACAGAACCCTTATTGTTCAGAGAGGCTGAGTGCCTGGAAAAGAAATGTAAAGTATTTTGTTTAAATTCTGTCCTTAGTTACAATGCCACCTGGACAAAAGTTTAGCTAAATTAAACAGACTCAAGAAACATCTGTATTCTGCGGCGGTACATCCAGAATACGCCAACAGCACCACTCTGTGGATTAATGGTGATTGCTCTGTAAATTCACAAGGTGGCTTCCCAAACCTCAGATCAACCATGCTAGACAGAAATGCAAACACATTTTTATATATATTATTAAATAAGTTTATATATCAGTGGTGTAAACCTAGCACCACTAGGAGTTAACAAACTACCTTACCTTTACAGTAGTGTAACTGAGACTATACATTGGCTTGCCAACTTCGTGTATGTGGCATGCCCTCTATTCATTTCGTATACATAATTTCCTTTAGCATCAGAGAGGTTACATGTCCTGAATTCAGAACAGATGCTTTACACTGCACCAAAATGGGAAACTGACTCTCTGAATTACATCTTTGATTTACGCCTGTAGCTTTCATTAGTGGCAGCTGCAGCAGAATCTATGAGAGGCAGTTCAGACTTCTGGAGGAAATCAGAAAATTTAAATATTTGAGCCAATCTTCACCTCAATTCATTGGGTCTGCAAAACTGGGCTAGAAAGATGTTTGCTTTCTGCTTTGGCAAGAAATCAGGGATGAGGCCTGGAGATGAAACTGCAACAACATGAGCAACTACAAAATCTTCGATGCAGACTGACTATCCCCCACATTGGATACCTCAGCCAGGCGACTAGACTCAATATTGAGTTGGGCTGCAGATGTCAGCCAGTAATCCCACCTGATGGAGCTCAGTGGGATATAAGAAATATTTCCTACTTCCCCATCTCTTGCTACAGCAGCTTCAAGTGGTGAGTCCATCAGAAATGTGTGCATGGCTGTGTGCCGGCATGCTGCAGTCTCCGTGATTCCCATGGAGCTTTCTGCCCGAAAAAGAGGGCGTGGCTACAGGCGTTACAAGGCTCTGCTTTTGCAGATAAATCTTACCACTTCTGCCATGCACAACTCCAGTTCATAAGGCTCAATTACCTTGATAATCCAGGTCCAAAATAAGAGTCTTTCTGTGCCTCAAGATTCCGGCTGTCTTGCATGTGCAGGGTATAGTCGTATACCATTTGAGGTGCACTGTTACCTTCTGAGGCCCCAAGATTACAGAAAAATGACAGCAAGAGAAAGCCATTATAACACTGGATCACATATGGCATATTAGTTTCTGCCTGTAAGTTAGAAGGAAATAGGCAAAAAACAAATCAAAAACAAACAAAAAACAAACCCATGTTTGATTCTGGTTTCAGTTTGGACAAGAGTGGCCACCTCCTCTATTTCAGCCTGTCTCTGCTCCTCTGATAAAAAATAAAGTTACACTAGCTCTCACACCCCATAAGCACCTCTCGTGACGTGATACATCTGTAAACTGTGGCATTGTATCACAGACAAAATGCCTTGCTTTGACTGAGGATATGTACGGAATATGGGCAGCTCTCATCAAGGTTAAGCATTTTTGTCTAAGGAATTATGACTATTTGCTTTACTCTGCCCTTTGAGGTAAAAGTTGCTAAGAATTTTTCTAGTCCAGAACAATTAAGAGTAATGAAGGGCTGTGGGGATAAATATCCAGGGGGGGAAATGAAACACAGTGGAATTTTTTCGCCATCTTTATCAGCCAAGCAGATTATTTTTGCTCCCTGGCCTATTTACTATTTTCCCAAGTGCAAATAAAAAGCTCAACTTTATTTCTCAGGAAAACCTGAAGGCAGCATCTTTTACATTGGAATACAGTGGACTTCTCTTGGCTCTGAGATACACTACACGCAAAGGCAGTGCGTGTCTTTACCTGTGATGCACTTCGTTATCAGCAGCTCTACCTGCTTATTGAGAAGATTCTCATTCAGGTGTGAAAAAGCAAAACCAGTCATGCCACCAGCTGTAAAAAAAGAAGAGGATCAGGACCATTACCAACCTACCCACTCCCTTTAGTCATCCTAACATGACTTTCACCTCATCCTTTCCATCTCCTTCACCCGCAACATCCCTGTGCCCCTTCAGTGGGGCTCCCAAAGGCCTCCTGAGGCCAGGCCGAACCCCTGACTGCTGCCAAGCAAGCGCTTTGAGAGAAAACTTTTTTTTGAGGCCAGGCCAAACTCAGCCACTGATTCTTAACCGGTACCTCGTTTGAATTGTAAACTACAACTGCCTCGGCTGGGCCTCCCGCCCCGCCCCGAATACTCAGCTGTGTATGCGGCAGCACGGTGACGGAGGCGCCGCTCCGGACGGCGCTGACGGGGGCGGAGGTTGCAGCCCCCCCTCCGCCCCCGTCAGCGCCGCCCGGAGCGCCTTTCGCAGCAGGGCAAGTGCAGGCGGCTAAGGACACCCTCCCTCAGCTCCCCTTTGCTGTTAGCCCCCCTCTCAGGAGGGGATGTGGGCACCCATGCAAGAGCAGCTTCCTCCTTGCGGCTCGCCCGCCGCCATTTTAACGCCCTCGAGGTGAGCGGGGGAGCCCGCCACCCTGTGGCCGAGGCCTGCGGGCAGGGGGAGAGGCACCGTTACCGGCTTGGTGGCTGTGATGGCCGTTTTGTTTGTTGTTTTTTTTTTTTTTTGTCCCGAGTTGTGTCTTGGCAGTTAAGGAAAAATAAAATAATGTTACTTCTTGGAGTGGTGCCTCTCCCGCTTTAAATGGTTCGTCTGAAAGCAGCAGTGAGCTTTGCAAGGCAGGTTGCCTGAGGAGGGCAGCACGTCCCCCACAAGTGCTACTGTTATCTTTGGTGTTCCCTCCAGTTTCCTCAGTTTCTTAATAAAACTGGCGGCAAGGGGAAGAGCACAGGGAGGTACCAGCTTTCTCAACGTCTCCATGTAAATCACCCTCCAGGTTATTTTAGAGATCTCCTCTGAACTCCCATGTGTTCTAAGGATCAAGACAAGAAGAAAATTCTACAGACAAAGTCTGTTTTCCTCTGCTGTCCATGAAGCACATAGCTGAAAACTGATCAGTTTATGTTTCTGCAGATATGTTGTATTGCAGCAACGTGTTGAGTTAGATTTGGGGAGATCTGTGAAGCACGAGGGAGAAGACCCCTCCTGCACTGTTGAGGTAAATGGGTCTTTTAACGGGGCTTCCCGCGTAGATAAGCAATTGTTAGTTAACCTGGCCAGCTATAATTACTGTAAATGCAGTGGCTAGTTGTTCTCAAGTATCTAAGGAAGGAGGCCTAATAAGTCAGTGAAACCTATCTTTGCTCTGTATAAGATTTTTTTGCCAGGGAGTTTTCGACTCTGTATGACATACGTGTATGCAGAAGCCATGTGGCCGAGCAAACATCAGCCCAGTGAAAATTCACAGTAAGATCTTAGATATCATCTGAGTTAGAAACTTAACAAATTATGAGTTTTGAACTTAATATTGCTATTAAAGTTTAGCAATTCTTAGCCATTAGCAAAGCACCTGCTGTGCTACTTCATAAAGACCTGCAAATGCAAGGCAGACCAGAAAACAATTTCCTGTTAGTGTACGACTTACAATGCCTGGGCTAGAAACCTTAAGGAGGCTGTACAACGATCATTTTCAGTGAATGACTCAACCAAGTCATCTTGAAAACTCATCTATAATTTCCTACTTATATCCCTTTTCCTTTATCTTGCCCTACTGTTCAAGTTACTCCCTTGCTTTCAGTATCATAACCCCGAGTGTATTTTATGCAAGTTTCCACACCACCATTTCTTTACAGCTGCTAATTAAAGATCCGTCTGAATAAAGTCTTCTGCTTGAACAGTTAGAGTGCCCCTCTGAAAGGCCCCTTTTGTGGGAGACCATCTTCTTGTGGGCCACAACAAAGACAAGGCATTGCAGAAAGAACAGTTTTACTTTGCAGCCACTTCGCTTGTCACTGTCTCAAAATAAGGGAATGGATTACATTAGCACTCCTCTGTTTCAAAGTCTAGCCCTCTGGTGAAGTGAATGGAGCTGTCAGCAAGTAAAACTACCACACACCCTCACACCAGCCTTTACCAATGAGGCAGACTATAAAGAGTGGTTCTAAGAGGTGCTAGCTGATTAGCAGTGAGGTGGAACTCAGGTGACTGGGACTATAATTCCTGCCCCCTTTTGAAGTACTAGCACTTCCATTTACACATTATTAAGAAAAAGGCCCAGAGTGATCCTTGCCTTGGTAAATTGTAAATCAAATACCATTAAGGTTATTTTGCCTGAAAAAAACCCCACATTCTAATCCATATGTTTTGTTGACTTGGTAATAATTTCTTGATGACGATTTCTTGTCCTGCCTATGCTTAAACTTTCCCGTATATTCCTGGACACCTTAGCATGCGAACATCTGCATCAATAGCAGAGGCCACATCTGTCTGAGTATCTGTGCTGGTGTCCATCTTAGAGCTGCTGAATTTTCTCCAGGCACGAATGGCTCTTGAAAACAGTGCTCCAGCAGTGTACAGTCGGAGACTATACGGAAAGACTGCTGAAATCCAAGGCCTACATCTGTAGGGTTGTACGGATCGATACTTCATCCTTGTGGCAGGAGTGTCATAGAAACAAGTTGCCCTGGAGATACCCCAGCTTCTCTGACGAGCGTTCACCCATGGAGCAGCTCTTTCAGAACCCTCCTGAGAACAATTCTCTGCTTGCTGTTGCCATCGTTCTTCATGTCTTGCTCACAGAAACTACGGAGGATATCGCACAGTGAGTACTGCAGCCTTCATTCATCCCAAAGGCAATGATCTCTGTATTCTCTTTGTGTAAATCCCCAGGGATGCATAAGTTCATCATAATTTACATTTGCTCTTGAACAGCATCCCTGTAGCGTTATTGGAATTGCATGTTATATTATTTGAGTCATCTTAGCTCTAGCTGAAGGCCACAAAACTCAAAAGGTTGCTTCCTATCAGCTCTTGGCCTTTCTGCCTTGTGTCAATTTTTACTGTTAAATATAGCAACATAAAACAACTTTTGGCTACAAGTGAATTATACTCAGATCTAACAAAGAACAGGAATTGACCTATGCATTTTATTGTCATGTTCTCCATGTGTAAGGAACCTTTTGGACAGGAAAATTCACACATGTGGAGTATAAACTCCTCTGGGGCTTTGTTTTTATTTTCAGTGTGAGTACCCGTGCTGCACTGATTTGATTTGAGCATAAGTCTGCAGGATATTGTTTCATATCATTCAAGTCAATGGGGATCCTGGAGTAAATTCAGTTGTACCAGGACCAGGCTTTGAAGAATGTCACTTTCCAGGTAAGGTGACAGAAAAAAGGCATGTTTATACAGCCAAAAGCAACCAGTGCAACCCCTGAGTCTGCATACTGAACGCTCAGTCTGTCCCCACTGATAACAAACCACATTACTGGCAGAAATCAACCTGGATTTTTTTTCCCCACAGAAAATTAATGGCAAAATCATAAGCCTACTGACAGACAATCTGTGAAGAATGACAATGGTGAAGCACATCATATTAATTATTCAGTATAAACTGTTCACCCTGCTCTTCCAGCAGGCACTGTCTCCTCCTACTCTTTTTTGCTCTGTCTGCATCTGCTTCAAGTCCTGACTGCACAACGGTGCAACTGACTCCAGTGAAACCTTTTCCAGCCACCTATGCTTATTGCATTCATACCTTAATATTCAGCATACTCATAATTCAGCAATGTTTGTGCTTGTCTGGTGTCTACAAAGGCAAGATGCTGAGAAATGTGGAAAATAGAAGAGCCCAACTGCTGGGAGCACAGGGGGCGCAAGGAGCAGGGTAACATGTAGGTCTGCAAAACCCATAGCAAGATGGAGCTGGCAATGAATCATGGAGCCTGATCAAGCAGTCCATTTAAACCCATTCATGTGTCCCAAGAACTTCAGGGGAATAACCAATGTGATGATGTTTTTTCATACAATTAAGAGTGTATGGAGTTCTTAAACCTCTACATAATCCAATAAAGAAAAAAATCAAAAGCTTTGATAAATCCCCTGCATTAGAAGAAATCCTGCAACCTAGCTGTTTGGCTCAAAAAGCTCTTTGCAGTGACTGATGCTCATGTTTTGTGAGTGTTCCCTAAAGACCATTATTCTTCAGCAGAGAGTTCAGCACAGGCAGATGAGAGACTCGCAGCATGGAGCCGTATTTCTGAAAAAGCTTGCATGATCATTTCTTCCCTTAACCAGCTAATATAACTGACTCAGTCATCTCTCTGTTGCTCTCTGTCCTTGCCTCCTTGCCCTTCTCAGTCATGCACGACGTAGAATGGTATATGAGCTGACAGCAAACCTAGATGGATGTCTTCAGTAGCATCGTTTGAATGAGCTACTCTGGCCATGAGACTTCTGTTTGTCTGCCAGAGACAGACACTGTAAGTATGGATACTTCCGTGCTCTTACTGCACTTTGTGCTGCAATTTCATGGCCTGTGGCTAAAAATAATTTGCTTTCCTTTCTCTCTATGAAGCCAGTCGGCCCTCAGGCCTGAGTTTGCATATTGCGAGAGAAACTGCCTTGAATGTGATTGTTACTTATGCCAGGAGAGATACCAGTGTACACTGTAATTGCAAAAGTGACAGATTGCTGTGTGCTGAACAAAGTCCTACCTCCAAGTTTCTAGTTGTTCCAGGTGTATTTAAAATTACTACAAGTTGGGTTTTTTTTATCTCAGAGGTTCTAAATCTATCTAAATAAAAATAGCAGTCATAAAGTGGCCATATTGATTTCTCAAGTGACACCACACTTTCACAAAGGGATTTCTCAGACTATTTCCTTGTTTCCAGGCAACCTTGCTGAGGAGAAAGATAAATTAAACATTGTGCTAACAGATTGACATACAACTTTGACAGCTATTTTTAACAAATGTAAATCTAAATTACTGTGCCCAACAGCTTTATTCAAAATCTGTGATCTCAGCTACGATAATACCTCTAATTTATTTCTTTTCACTTTTGCCTGAGACACACAATCCACAGAAAGCAATCCAGAACTATAATTACTGGCATGGTGATATGGGCAGGCATGAGGCTTGTTAAAAAAATACCTCTGACAGTTCCTTCCCCAAGATGCTGATAATCTGAACTATAAAGACAAATTGATTGTGCAGGTATAGATGAGAGAAGGCATGAGTAGTTTCAGTCTGGAGAGCACAGAAATGCTGAAATTTTGTTCCTTTCCTCTTCTACAGACGCTTTGGAGCTCAACGCCTATACAAGCGTGTGGATCAGTCATAGGTGATACACGGGGGAACAGCTATAAACCCAGTGTCTAGATCAAACCAGATTCCTGATTCCCTCCAACACAGGAGGAACACACATCAGTAGGTGGTCCACTACACACACATCATTTTGTTCCCTGGAGAGCACACTTACTCTTTCCCTCTTCTTGGACCAAACTGTTTCCTTCTGTCTGCTGGCTTCTTCCCCTCGATTCTTTTCTGTGCATACACAGCTTGCCAAATAATACTCTAATGCCTGTTTGCAAATAGAAAGCCCTTCTGCCTGTTGCCTTAGATGGTGGTCCTATTGTTTCAGCTCTGTCTCTGTCACTGTGTAAAGTCCCATAATTGTTCTTTGTGCTGAACTGGAAATATGAATGCTTAACATATACTGTAACCATGTCTGTGATTACAAGCTGATATAGGCCATTGTTAACACTGACCAGAAGGATGCTTTTACTTCAGACCTGAAGAGCAAACGTTTCTAGGTAACTCAGTGTGAGCCCAGTCAGCCAGCATCAGTTCCTGACCTGTCTGAGGTGCCAGGCAGGGACAAACAGGGATCAAGAACCCTGGCTGAGGCCAGGCTTGTGCCAGTGTTGATACAACTAGAACATTGTCGCAAACAAAAGTATTAGCTAGTATGGTATATTATCCTATATTAAAACTGTAATAATGAAACATGATACAATATTTTATTCTGGTGAACACTTGATGAAAAAAGAAAAAAAATCTAGAATACTATGTATTGTACCTGAGTGAAGGTCTTCAGCACCAAAACTACTAAGTCTGATTCTGTTCCTTGTGCACTGATGGCAAAATTCCCATGAAGTAAACCCTAGGTGACTTAATTAGCACCTGATGAAATTTAGTATCTTCTCTACCCTGATTCGCATAACTTCTAAGTCTAGCTAAGGAACAGTAAGATACTTAGTGAATGCAAATGAGCTAATAAGAATGCTGCTTGGGAGCTGGTGTCAATGAAGATAAACTTCACAACTTTGCAGGTCTTTTTCCAGTAAGGTCATGATACAATATTTTCTCCTGGTTTTGGTTTGTTATGGTAAAATCCTTGGCCTTTTCAGTATGTCAGTATCTTACCTTTACCTGTGATGTGTTAGCAGAAGTCAGCCTTTGGCATATTGAATACAAGTTGTGGCCTATTATATGTATCATGCTTTGGTAGACCTTAGCTGCAGGGCCTCCATACTGAATAATACTTCAGAGACTAAGATAATCTTATTTCTGAATTGTTGTCTGCTCTAATCAGTGACACTGGATGATAGGAGGGTGTACAGGTCTCCTCTTTCGTCTCCTGTGATGCGACAGTTCACAGCTGCGGGTCTTGACACTTGGGTGGGTGCCTCAGTTGCTAATGTGCAACGATACTCCATTCACAAAGGTCCTCAGCTGGTGGCTGTTGAAGGTGTTCCTGGTATCCCATCACTGCTGATATGTGTTAGCTAAGACTCTGACTTACATTTTTTTTTCACCTCTTTTTTCTATGTTCATGAATAGCCTGTTCATAGTGTCAGACTGTGGCAACATCTTGATCTTTTTCTTCTCTTTCCCTCTACCTCATGGAAACTGATGTAAAGTAATTGCCTCGAAGTAACACAGTGGATAAGAGAATGTCTAATATGACCATCATTAAAAGGAACATGCTCTTCATTATTCCAGGAGGGAAACACAGAGCTATCTGTTAGCCCTGGAGAATTTAAACCACTTAAAATAAGGGTCAATTGGTGGCTATGGAAACTGTAATTATTCTACCCTCAAATAAAAGGGATATACCAGGCTGTTGAGTTGGCTGGATGACTGCATGCTAAGACTTACCATACTTCATTAATGAGAGCAGAACAGAAGTGTAAGCCATATGTGGGGGGATGTACTTTGGAAGAGTCTCTTCAAAGGACAAGTTATCTAATAAGACAAAAGCCGCAATACTTTTAGTGCTGTTTAATAGTACTGTTCATATAATGATCAGAACATGAATTGAGGAATGAGCACTCTTGCTTAAGTGGTAAGGGAGGATGAGCATCTGATGTCCAAGAGCTATATGGATGTGTGGCCCAGAAGGGGCTCTCATTAATCAGAGCAGAGTATTGGATGTTCTTCCTAAAAAGCTGTGCTTTCAGGTAAGGATGGAAATATGGGGTAGTGTAATTATGCCATATATTAAATCAAAATCAATGATGATCATCTTCTTTCCCTGGTTGAAACAGAAACTATGAATGTTAATTGCTTTTAATACTGGGGGAAAGGTGTTATATTTTTATGTAAAACTATAGAAGCTTTCCAAAACATTTTAAGTGCGTAATGGTTCTGTTTCAGTAGTGTCATTTTAATTTTCAGAACGTAAAAATAACTTGTGAAGAGTTTGAAGTGCAAAAGTGGGCTTTGCTACTTACTTGGTGCTAGTGCTGCCATTGACAAGAAAACGTGGTCTGCAACATGCAAAACGTAGCCATAAGACATTAACACACAGATTGCAAAGGTAAGAGAGATCTTTCTAATCTGCAGAAATTCCTTATCTCACATTTGGTATTAACTCATACAGGCAGGTAGGTAGAACCCAAGGCCTCTCACACCTCTGAGTTTTGATTTTAGCATGCGCAGCCTCACTTTAGGTATCTATGAGGTCAGTCCACTTTCTGAGGTATGGGTCATTCATAGCTGCCTTTTAATGCCAGTGGAAGATACTCATCTCTCCTAAATATGAGTACAAATGTGTGGGAAGTTCAGCAGCCTGGTGGTACCCATGACAGATAGATGTGATCCAGGTAGGCTGAGTGCCGGAGGGCTCTGCCCCACTCCTTGAGCAACGCTTTGTTTAGACAGAGTTCTTCATTTTGGAAAAGTACAGTTACCATATTGAAATGATGCTTCATTTGCTGTAAAGATACTTCAGGTGGGCCTGTTTCAAATCACCATTTTGATGTGTATAGGAAAATCGTTTTGTTACTCCACTGCCCTGTCTGTCAGGAATAAAGAGGCCAGTGGGTGGCAGAGCAGCACAGTGCAGGGCGGGAATCAAGCAGCACGGACAAAGAACGGGTGAGCTCAGGCCGAGGCAGAAGTTCCACGTGAAACATGATTCTTAAATGCATCTGTGTGTTCGGGATTCAAAGAAATGATACTTTGCACTGAGTATCTAGGATACTCAAAGAAAATGATACTTTGCACTGAGTACCCTGAGAATCTAAGGCAGAAAAATACTGTGAGATACTGTTTAGGCTATATCTTCTGAGGAGTTGTTGTATACAGACAAAAAACTTGAAGGTTTGTTTTCCACAGCATAGTGTGAAGCCATCTCACTGGGCGACTGCGTAACCAGTCTTGGGTTTGTGTGATGAGCAGAACAGATTGAAAGTTTTCACAGATATTTTCTGTCACTGGAGCATTAGATATTAAATTATGCACTGATTTCCCTGAAAGAAATTCAATTTGTTAAACACTGAAAATACTGAGGTTTAGGTACTGTCATCTATATACCTGCAGGAGGAATATTTTTAGTGGAAATACACGTTTTTCATTGGTACAAAAAAAACCTGCTCTAGCTTCAAACCTTAAAATTTAAGAGGTTCTTTCATATCTTTACCACAGGCAGCTGACTTTCTGCAGCTCCCAGTTTCTGTGGAAAATACTAGCTTGAGTCATAGCCTCCATCTTTTTCTTTCCTTCTCTTGCTTAAAGACTTTTTAGTTGTTCTTCCTACTCTTCTTTATCCTGAAATTTGTGGTACCTGGCCGGGTGCTTTAGTAGCAGAGAGGAAGAAGTTCTGCTGAAAGACTGAAATGGATGCATGTAGCATCATACAATGCTTTTTAAGGGAGTGAGAAAAAGCACCTTGTATTTCTACAAATAAAAAGTGAGAAGTCTATTCTATTTTGAAGGGAAATCAATATTGAAGGAAGGAACAGAGCTACGTTTCTGAGGGGTGGAGCTCTGACATTGTCCTGTCCTTTAAAAATGACTTCACAAGATGTTTCTGTGCAAAAATGCCCATGAGGAACAGTATCTTGACCTTACACTAGCCTTGTAGACAATTGCAGTACACAGGGTGCAGCCCTCAAACCAACACTGCCCAGGTGCAAGTGGAAAATGCTACAGAAATTCCATTTGTCAACATAAATCATCAGCGAAAACGTGCCCTAGTGAAACAATTTCAGTAATGCTAAGTGACTTTTACCCAAGGTTCATTTCTCAAGGCTGTTTCAGAAGGCATTAAACAAGGATACTGGTTTTTTTCTCTGCCAGTGCTGGAACATGTAAATTTCCAGTAATCCATGCATTGAGAAATCCACTTCCAGAGATCATTAGGAGCAAAATACACAAGTGTTCTTGGAAAGCAGCTGCGCCATGCAAGTATCTGTGCTATATATTTAGGTAAAGCTGTAATAGGAATTTCTAGTTTCACTGAAGTTCTTCTAAAGAATCATCATGAAATTTGGAAACAGATTTTCTTGATTTGATATAAACAAAAATTATGTATCAGAAAGGAACCAGAAAAATAAGAAAAAAAGATTATAAAAACTCTAGCGATAATAAGAAAAAATGTGTATATATCACATCACATATCCTATCATATTATATTCTACTAATTAGCTGAAAGCAGACTTTGGACCATATGACCTTACCAGCTGCCTAACAGTTAGAGATGCAATGACTCAAGTCAGTGATCACTCTGAGAGCAGAATCGCTATGGGAGATCCTGTGCAGAGTAATACATATTAATAACCAAAAAAGGGCACAGTTTAGAAAACATACTTAGATGTTCTTGCCTGGGCAGAAGTCTCATTGTCTCTCTGACTAACAAATCAAATGCACTTAAGGCATTGCTGACTCATTTCCAGTCTTGGAGATCTGCAGCAAAGTTTGTATTTTGAAACCAAGAATTCCCAAGCTTGTGTAGCTACAGCTGAAGACAGCTAACTAATCCCATAACCTGGATCTTACTTGCCAGAATTGCTATGCTTTTCACTTTAAAGAAGTTGCAATTAATGAAGCAAGACTATGACTTTTGATGTTCCACTTACATTAAAGATTCCTCAAAGTCCCATGAGGAGGAAGCACAATTTATTGATTAGAAACCTACATGCTCTGATTTGCAGTTCAGCTAAAGAATTTTACGCCACCCACTTTCACACTGTAACAGCACAATTAGCATACCTTACAGCGAAGCACATAAAGAAAGACTATAACATGAAGCCAGAGAAAAGAACAATGCTATCTAAAATATGCATTTACTGAGGAGTACAGGTCCCTTGAAAAGACTGATGTAATATAAACGTGCCTCTCCAGTAATCTTGTGGCTTAAAAATTATTTGCATATCATCAGCTGCCATTGCCAATGGCAAAGATATGTTGCCATGACATTTCAGTTGTCCTTTTTTATTCTTTTATTGCGTTTTGGCCATTTAAGGAGCCTTCAGTATAAAATTAAACAAAACCAAGCTTTGGCCTGTATAATAGCACACTGCACTTTTTGTAAATGTAGCACAAATAAATATTCTTTGATTAACCCATACATCAGACTTCAGAGACAGGTAATTACTTGTATCATTTGCTATTCAAGATTGTGTAGAATCTGAGCAGGACATTTTAATTCCTAGCTGAAGACTTTTGTCTGCAGTTTGCAGATCGGGACCTGTATATACAATTTGTGAAGGCTAGAGGTGCTTATACAAGAGTTCTACACATTAAATATCAGAAACTTAAGAAATTTTACATGTAAAGCACCAAATGAGTGTGCAAGGCTGCCTATGACTTGCTTTAAGGCTAGATAATGAAAGCCAAGATACGAACCCCAGCATTCCTGTAGCATTCTCATGTGTATTTCATTATCTCTCTGAGCTGACAAGGATTTTAACCTGTATTTTGCAAACTGAAAAAAGAGCTCTGTCTTTCCAATAAATGGCAATTATTAGCAGTGTTTCTAAAAGGGGAAAAATATCAGCTATAAATAGTCTAAAATGCTCTTCACCTTCAACTGTAACCCTTATCATCATCACATAGAGCTCTTCTTTTAACCTTCCCTGTGCTCTGTCATGTGAAGTGAATAGTATAAACAAAAGTGCCTTTATATTATGTTTCATGAAATTTGCAGCAACGTTCCCCAAGGCTATTGGCTGGCCAGTCTGAAATATTAAAACCAAACCACTGTGTGACACACAGAACAGATTCAGTAGCCTTTGTCAGCTGTAGAACAGGGTGTGACTGAAGTCTACTGCAGAGATCCTGTTGAAGGACTGGCAGAAAGTTTTTCCTTGGAGCTGGACAGCAGGATTAAAAGAAGTACAACCCTGGGAGAGTACTTTACCATTTTGGGAAGCTGTTTCAAACCTGAGCTAGGTTTTACTTTGTCAAACCAAGCCTTTTTACATCTATAGTAGTACATCAGATTGGCCGGGGACCATTCTCTGGCCTTGAGGGCAAGAGGCATGGCTTGGCTTAAAACCTTATAGTTAAGCCCTCTTACCCTCCAGCATAGTTTGTCTTCATCTGTAAAGCCTCTTGAGAACAGTTAATGTCCTATGGTTATCCAAGGCATGCCAAGATACTGCTTTGGAGAGTGCTAGCTGGTGGCAGCCAGAACCGTGCTCTGGATCTCATGCAAATATCCGGACACACATGCCACAGCCTTGTTCTGTGTACTAAATTTGGGGTAACCTTTTTGACCCAGATCCCACTCTGTAAGTGAATATAGTATATAGACTGAATGCAGTATATATAGTGAATATAACATATAGTTCTTTTTTTTAATCTTTATGGTTTTTTAATACTTTTTAAAGTGTAAACTAAAAATCTAAGCCTAAGAAGGAGCAACACCTACTAATCTTTCAATTTGTAACCTTTATAATAAGACTGAATGTCATAAAATTGGCAACAAGAGCTTTTCAGAATATTTCCCCAGGGTAGGAGCTATTTGGCTTTAAAGAGCAAAAGTGGATAACTTTCCCAGTTAAAAAACCTCAAGGCAATCTTTCACGAATTTGATGTATTAAACCAGAATCTTGTGGACATATACAAGCTTTCAGATGGGGATATAAGTTCTCGTATAATAAATTCCAGCCCTCTGACAATGGACATGTTTCCCTCACCTTTTGCAGATCCTTAGAAATAGTCCCTGGATCTTCAAGATTAAAATAATCTTGTACTTCCATTCCATTCCATTCCATAATGGAATGGAACAGTTCAGTTCGAAGGGGTCTACAACGATCATCTAGTCCAACTGCCTGACCACTTCAGGGCTGACCAAAAGTTAAAGCATGTTATTAAGGGCATTGTCCAAATGCCTCTTAAACAATGGCTGGCTTGGGGCATTGACCACCTCCCTAGGAAGCCTGTTCCAGTGTTTGACCATCCTCTCAGTAAAGAAAGGCTTCCTGATGTCCAGTCTAAACCTCCGCTGGTGCAGCTTTGAACCATACCCACGTGTCTTATAAACAGATACCAGGGAGAAGAGATCAGCACCTCGGGAAGCTGTAGAGAGCAATGAGGTTGCTCCTCGGCCTCCTTCTCTCCAAACTAGACAAACCCAGAGTCCTCAGCCACTCCTCACAGGACATGCCTTCCAGCCCTCCCACCAGCTTTGTTGCCCTCCTCTAGACACATTCAAGGACCTTCACATCTTTCCTAAATTGTGGGGCCCAGAACTGCACACAGTACTCAAGGTGACGCTGCACCAAGGCTAAATACAGCAGGATAATCACCTCTTTTGACCGGCTTTTGATGCACCCCAGGGTGCAGTTTGCCCTCTTGGCTGCCAGGGCACACTGCTGGCTCACATTGAGCCTGCTGTCAACCGGCACCCTCAGATCCCTTTCTGCAGGGCTGCTCTCCAGCCACTGAGACTCACCATTAGTGAAGGAAGAGTTGGTATGCAAACTATTACAGGAGCTTGACCCTGACACTGTCCACCCAGGGGTGTTAAGAGAGCTGGCTGACATCATTGCAAGGCCACTCTCCGTAATCTTTGAGAAGGCATGGAGATCAGGGGATGTCCCAGTAGACTGGAAAAAGGCTAATGTCACCCCCATCTACAAGAAGGCCTTAAAGGAGGACCCAGGAAATTATAGGCCCATTAGTCTTAACTTCAGTCCCTGGGAAAGTTATGGAATGAATCCTCTTGGGGGCTATTACCAGTCAAACGAAGCACGTGCTTGGGAAAAGCCAGGACAGATTCACCAAGGGCAAATTGTGCTTGACAAACCTGATCGCCTTCTACAACAAAGTAACTTGCTCAGTTGATGTGGGGTGAACAGTGAACGTTCTCTACCTGGATTTCTCCAAGGCTTTTGACATGGTTCCCCACAGCCTCCTCCTAGAGAAACTGATGCGTTACAGTCTAGACAAGTGGTCTGTGTAGTGGGTGGAGAACTGGCTGCCAGGCCACACCCAGAGGGTGGTGTAAATAGCTCCTTGTTAAATGGGCAACCTATCACAAGTGGTGTCCCCCAGGGATCAATATTTGGGCCCAACGCTGTTTCGTATCTTCATAAGTAATCTGGATCATGGGATCAAGTGTACCCTGACAAAGTTTGCTGATGATACCAAACTAAGTGGGGAAGTGGATACTTCAGAAGGGAGAGCCACCCTGCACGAAGACCTGGATAGGCTGGAAGATTGGGTAACAAGAACCTTATGAAGTTCAACAAGTGCAAGTGTATGGTCTTGCACCTGGGAAAACACCTGTTTTTTTCCTGACATTGTGCAGGGAGGAGAATCTGGCAATATTTTTCCCAAGGTTCTTAGCTTTCATCTGTTTTTTTAATCAAGAAGCTATTTAATATCTGACTGTCCTTTCTTGGTTTTTATGTGCATTACTGACCAAACAGATGCTCTCAGCCAATCTAAACACTCACAGAAAGATTTTTTGTTGGTGTTGATGCTGATATATATCTGATTCAGGAACGGACAGGAGTCAATTTGATCTCAGACATTTAAGACACTGTGCGAACTGCTGGAACACAGGACTCCAGAACCCATCTTTGTAGGAAATGAAAAAGTCTTCACCTATGACATAAAAGAAATGGCTTTTCAGCATTAGCAGTGGACTTCCTTCATCAGCACTGTTCTCATGCTTCCCTTGCATTTCTGATCAAGCTGCCAGAAACCAGCAGGTTTCTTTCATATTTTCCCTTCAGAATAAGATTCCTGTGCTCCTACATACTCCTCGTCTGCAAAACAAATTCCCTGATTGAAGGTAGGAGATTATTAAGCTGCTGGTGAAAGAAGGGCTTAAAAGCATAAATAGCAGCTTTTGTTATGTCACTCTGACCAACATACTAGAAGCTTCTGGTAATATAAATTTCAGTAACATACCATAGCACCTGGTATATTCCATTATATTTAAAAGAGCCATCATTCTCCACAGTGAAGCAGGCAGGGGAAAATTTGTTTCGGAAAAGAAATTCAAGGCATTTTTTTCGATGCCTTTGAGGTCTGCTCCAGGGTCCCTTTGCAATGATTATGGTAAATAGGCCCAGTAAAACCCTGAGAAAAAGAACCCAAGTTCAAGCTCATTGTTGATACAGAAGATAATGGCAACTCTGTATCAATGATCCAAGAAACTATGCATGCAGTTAAAACAAGGTATTCCCTAATTTTGGTCTATTGCTGATCTGTTTTCCTTCTTTGCTAGGACTGGTCTAACAAAAGCTCGTGAAAGCTCTTTTACTAGTTTCTCCTGTTTTCTCTTTTTAACCTAAGTTATTCTGATATTTGGGTCCTCTGTCATGAGATATGCCACATGCCTTGAGAGGAAGAGCCACACAGCAGCCCTGGCCTGGCACTTTCTGGGGGGGTTCATGTGAGCATAGCTCCTGGTAGGCTTTGCATTGCTGCAAGGCAGAGTGTGTTGTGGTCCTCAGTTGCCCTAGGTAGCCAGGCTGCCCTATTGATGGTTTACTGTATAGGCAGCATCCACAGAACAGGAAAGAGGATGTGACCCTGGAAGTACCAGGATGACTCTGGGCAAGGCAGCAAATATTTCTATCTATCTGCAGCTTTCAAGAAATTAGCTGGTATTCGTGTGGGGTACAAGAAACTTTGTAAATCAAAAAAAGGCAAGGTACTGGGAAAGGGGACAGCATGTATGATGGGTCCAGCTTCAGAATTACAGAATATGGAACGGAAATACAGGAAATGGAGAAAGAGGAGCATGCATGGTATTTGAGTCACAGTTTAGAGCACGGCACGAGAGTGTGGGTAAGGGTATGGGGTCTGAGACCAAAGCCTTAGTTTGGGTAGATGCAGCATATGTAGGTAGAGCTGATCAATAGTGTTTGCTTTTTTTCACGTATATCTGTGCAAGTTACATGGCTTAGCAGCAATGCTTGCTTTTCAGCAGGGAAGTAGCCCCTGAAAGGATTTTCTCCCATGAGGTTTTGTCTAACCTTTCTCCCATTCTTGTGGCCAGTGACCCAAATCAGGAGGAGAGATGATGAGCATTGCAGCACGAAGCCCTACAGCTTCTCACAGCTACTTTGTGAGAAAGTAGTCTATGAAATGCAAAAATAGAACATTGACAGTACAAGCAGAAAGTAAAGCTGTGTCCTTTAATCTGTCTGGGTATAACTTCATGCTCAAGCTACATGTTCAGCAGAAAAAGCAATTTGTACCACGTAAAGCAGAAGCACTTGTGATGAAAGCAAATTGTTTGTATGGTTTTCATCTCTTTGCAACATCAGACCTTTCTTGCACTTATATCACCTTATTCTTCTGAATTACTTTCTGTCCAGCAGGGTTTTTCCAGAGCAGATCTCCCATGATAATATTTTTGTACTGACGTGTACAAAGAATTCAGGTTTTGTGATAATATCTCTTGAAGGCAAAGCATACACAATGCTGGGGTTTTTTCCATTTGCCTGCATTTTTTAGTAATGAATAAAATGCTGGGGGGAAGTATGAGACTGCTAGGTCTTTAAGGGAGAAGTCCATAACCCAGTGAACACCTTAGTCCTTGCATCTATCTAGTAAACAATGAATTACAACATGAGTGGTAGCTTGTGGTTGCAATTATACGTAGAAGAAAACCTCTTGCAGAATATTATGCAGAAAAATCAGGTAAAATACAGGAGCCTGTAACCCCATAAAGAATTTTGTTAAGCAATCAGGCCAAAATACCTAGCCAAGAGACAGGCAAATGTGTGCCTGAGCCAAATGGTCACTTTAAAAGTGGAAAAGTTAAAACTGGGCCAGAATGTGAAGTTAAATGGTGATAAGACACAGCCGTAGTTACTGTTGCCATGGTTTCTGCTGAACTCTCATGCAAGTGCTCACAAGGCTTTCACACCTCCAGGCATGCTGTGTCAGGACGGTCAGGGAACTGCTACAACTCTTGGGATGCTGCCAGCCGGAAGCCTCTGCCACCTTGGTTTCTGCTCTGTGTCTCCCATCTTGTGAAATGACACATTTCCATAAGGCCTGCTGCTGGTGTTGATATCATTAGGGCAGAAGAACCACCATCCTCAGAAGTGCCACGTGATAGTTGACAATGTGGTTTGCCTTCTGTCAGTGTTTTGTGTGCATCTTCTGTGCTTTTACCAAGTAGAGCTAAATGGTTTCTGCAGCAGTTAGCAGTAACCCGTGCCAGCATACAACAGCCTCTAAAGGAAAGGCAGGATTAATAAACAACAGCAGACCTCAGCTAGTCTTCCAGGATAAAAAGACACACACCAGAGTTTAATCACTAATGTAAAACTTAACCCCTACTTTGTGAGCTGGGTGAGTGGGGGCAGAGCCCAGTGAGGGTTCCCTGTGCTAGCAGAGACCCATGCAGGGACATCCATCCAGCCAATCACTTTTAACAAGCTTGAGAAGCGCATTGCAAAAGCTGGGTTCTATGCCAGTGTTTCCAGTGTGCCGCGTGGGAAGCTGGGCCTCCAGCCTGGTTTGTAGGCAGCTTGCTCAGATCTCTCTTTCCTGTGGCTCAGGGAGATGGGAGCAGGTTGTGGCTCCTCTGTGGTGCTCCCCCTCTCCCTGATATGCACACAGACAAATTTTTATGCTAGGCTGAGTTCTAAGGTCGTTTATTTGTAATTTTGGCTTTCTGGCCTTCCAGAGAAAAGGCTGGAAGGTCTGAGGTGTTGCAAAGTTATTCAGTTCCTTTGAGTTTTTAAGAGAAGATTATTCGTACCTGGTTTTGGGGTTTTTTTTCTGGAGTCAGCAGTCTCTGGCAATATTAATAAAGTCCTTACACTTCTCTTCCCACATCTTACCAAGGTCTGACTTCAAAATAAGACCTTACTACAGGCAGATGCCTTCCAGAATCTAAGCTGCCGGCAAACAGAAGTTGAAACAATGGGAATCAGACCAGTTTTTAAAGCCAGAGTTCCCAAATGTCAATTCATGTGAAACTGCTTCCTGGATACTATGCAGAGCAGGCACCACGTAACAGAATAAATTTGTAGCACAGCACCTTTTATTTAATGCTATACCTCAATGAAAACGTTAATTGAGGTATAACACATGTAAATGCTTTTTTGGATGCAAATGAAAGGCTGAGAAGTTTATGAGGGGAATTTGGGTGGGTAGGCGGAAGGAGTTTACCCAGTCAGATCCCTAATGCTGTTGCATCTCTGGAAACAGATGGGAGCGAACTGCAGGCTCTCTTTCATGGCTCTTTCTAAAGCATGGCAGGAAACAGGGGATCCCTTTCTCTTATGGTATTACTGTGTGAGGTTGAGTAGGTTCATTGCAAGGCAACTTTTTCATTTTCTTTTTTTAAATCACAACATGCTCACAATTTTTCAGTCTATTTTTGCTCAGTATAAGCAAACAGCACCCTAGAGGCAAAGTAAATTCCCCCAGCATCTTGGGTGACAAAACAGATATTCCATTACAAATTGAGATCCAGAAAGTGTTTCTCTACATTTTTATTGCCACAAATACTGTTCCCAATATGGTGGTTACAACAGTCACTATCTCCTCTCTTAAAGGCAAGGAAAATGAGTAAAAGAATACTTTACTTGGTATCCTCTGATAACTGCATGCTGCAGGACGATGGCTAAGGAGGCAGGACATGGGACAGTGACAAATACAGCAAGAATTCTTGGAAGAGAAGGACTGCAAGGGCAGGAGTGCTAGTTCTGTTCTGTGCAGTAACACGCTGCTTTTGTCAGCATGCATTGCTGGACCAGAGGTGTCTGCACAGCTGCTGACACACCTCTCTTCTTGATCTTGCACAGGGAACAAACTTGGCTCTTGAATGTCTGTGAAAGTAAGAAAAATGTCTGTCTGCATTAATTGTGTATCTTAAAATAAGCTGATCCTTTTGATTATGGTACAGGATATTGTTTTCAGGAGGAAGAAAATAAAATGGCTTGCCTATTTTAAAACTGAAGATCTGTGATAATAGGGAAATACAAACAGCTTTAAGTGAGTCCTAATGCACTATTACATTTTTAAAAAAACAACTATTGAGGAAATTCACCATCATTTTAATTAATGGAGACTATTTTTCCTGACCACAGCTGCACTATATGTAGTTACAGATCAAAAAATACCCATGTTTTGGTGTTAAAAGAATCTACCAGCTTCACTTTTCACACAAAGCTGTCTTACCTCAACAGATAAAAAAAAAAAAATTCTCTCAGATATTTCACTTTTTGCTATCAAACTGTGCTGAAAAATCTCAGTGGACAATATTTGATCCTCTGTAAAATGCCCCTACTAACAATTTTTTTAAAAACTAACTTGTGCTTCCCTGTAGAGATTTACAGGCCACTAATCTTCTCAAAAAATAGAAATAAATAAGTATGTCTAAATACTAGGTCAGATACAGTACTATTCTGTTTCTAGTGTGACAATTAGAATTCCAGAATTAAAGCATTTACTTAATTTGATAGGACTATTGACTATCAATGTAGAGTGCACAACATAGGAAACAGAAGCAGTATTTGGCTGTGTAACTCATTCTTACTGAAACATCCTTCCAAAAAAAGGATTAATAAATCACTCAGAAAAGAATAACAATTGTTTAAATGTAAATTAACTCAGCCTCAGTCTCTTTTAGATTTAGAAGCAAGTTTGACACAATTGATTAAATATTCATACTCCAAAGCAAGGACTTGTGAAGAGAGTTGAAGGAATGCGTGTCAATGAACAGTAATGGAATTCAAAGCACTTTCTCTGATAGAAACTGATAATCCTACCATCTTTAATGGCGGGGTTCTATACAGAGACAGAATTGCACAGCTGGTACCATATAGTAACAGCCATACTGAATGACAGGGGATCAGATAACCTCCATTTGCAGGAGAGGGGCCGAAAGTGAAGAAAAGTAAAAAGCTACCTGGTGTCTTTCTAGTAACCATGCTTTAAAAGAGAAGCCTTGAGGCTGATGGCTGCACAGACTCTTTGGACCCCAAAAGAGAACATGCAGAGGGTTGATACTCCACATTATTTTCTTCCCTCTAACAGACAGTGCCCATAAGACAGGTAGGGAGCGAAGGACGACAGGGCTCATTCTCTCCATTCATCATACTGGAAGGAGGTGGCAAGAACTCCTTATTGGAAGCAGACAGAAGGAGGCAGAGTGAGTAGAAAATACAGTAGGTCTAGATGGAAACAGCTCTTCCTTTGTTGAAGGAAGGAGTACTTTAAAGCACGGGTGAGGAGTATTGCAGACCTGTAGTCTTGTGCATCCTTCTCACTTTTTAATGCATAGAGGTCTGTGCATCATTTTTATAAGAGCAAATCCTCCATCTCCAGTGACTTCCAATTCAGGCAAAATCTCAGAATCTTAGAACTAAAAGGATTTTCTGAATTCAAACAGCATAAAATAAATCTGTACTTATATAAGAGTTTTCCAGTTTTACATTGGGTTTATTAATGAAATTTTTACATTTGAAAATTTTACATTTACCAAATGTAGCAATTATAGAGCAATGATCACTTAGCAAAGATCAACCTGCCTTTGTCCTCACGTTTTCTTTCTATTCATTTGCCATGACTTCTACTTAGCAAAAAGTGAAAAAATTTTATTTCAGGTACCCATTTTCTTCAAATTAAGTATTTATGTAATGAAATGCATGGAAATACAGCATTTGAAAACTTAGTTACTTGTAAATAACACTCAGTATCTTTAGGAAGATCCCAGGTAAGCACATAATAACCTGTAATAACTGTCTAGATTATTACATTAATCTACTAAATAATCATTCTGACCTGACAGTATGCAGACCATTGTATCCATTTATTTTCAATATATAAGAGTACAACCAAAATCATTCCTGAATTGAATCCTGTTTCATTGTAAACTATTTCTGTCATATTTGCCAAGCCTTGCTTTAGATTTTGGAAATAAATATTCAGCATGAAGTTATAGCATGAAATAATCACACAAAAGTTGCCACTTCAGAATAGTCCAACCACTGTTTTCATCAACGATATTACAGGAAATGTTTTGGACTTACATTTAATTTTTGTGCATTTCTTGTACTTTGACAATAGCCAAACACCATTAACATGCACTCTTTCATAATCCTGCACAGCAAGCCAGAGAAGAAAATAACAGCTCTGAATCTCCAAGATAAATCCTCACTCGAGAACATTTGGGACTTGTCCTGGACAGTTTGTCCATGTACTTTGCTATCCAGCTATCCTTTTTCTGCCTGTTAAGTCAGTGGGATCCATAATTACCTTGCACTGCAGAGATCATATGCTAAAAGAGCTAACTCATTCTGAAACCTGCTCAGATAGTCAGCCTTAAACTAACTGTCAGATTTGGACTCATGAAAGAAAATTTTTTCTCTTGTCATTGGCAGGACCTTTGAGGAAGGGGAGCGTTAGTTACACTGCTGTGCTTTGCTTTTTGGGCACTTTTGGGGTAACAAATGCCCCTACCTCCTAACCGACTGCATGTGCAGGGCAGTGGGCTTGCTGTTTGAGGCAGTCACTCCCATCCCTTCTCTCCAGGGAGGCTCAGGAGTGCCTGTTCACAAGTGTCAAGGAAACATGCAGGCCAAACTTTTCACAGGAGGCCTCACTGACCTAGCAGTGCAGCGATGCTGGTCAAGGTTAACACTAGATGGTCAAATGTATAATAATTTGCAAAGACCAAGTCTTGTTCCACCTTCATTTGTGCCCTGAGCTACCAAACAAGAACTTATGCAAAGTTCTTTTAGAAACAGGGAACAGTTTTTCATAAAAGGTGTGCCTCAATATGTCAGAAGATCTTAGCAAACAGTAAGTGAGCAGTTTATTTCTGCCTGCCTACATAAAAGACCTGCACTTGGTGCTATGCTTTACATTCTATCAGTTCCGTACAAGCACAGTGGGGTTTTTTTCTTATCAAAGGAAGCACAAATTCAACACCAGGTTTTAAGCTGTGGGCTTTAGGCCATGACAATTTTTGAAACATACTGTGACTTGTAACAACAAAAAACATGGTACGTTTTCCTCCTGCAAACCTGAGTTCAAATCTTTCCATAGGCTACAAGGAAACATGAACATGGGGCTCTGATGCTGTTCTTCCTTTTCTGCTTACACCAGGGAGCTGTTGCAAACCAGCATGACTTGCAACTTCTGTTAAAGGGACCAAGTGCCAGAAAAGAAGGGCAGTTTGTGAAGAGCAGGATGCAGCTGTAGTGAAATGCCCTGGGGAAGGGAAAGTAAGGAGGGTGGAGGTACAGCAGGAGGGATGTAGAAAGTAATCGCTTGTTCTGTGCATTCCATAGTAAATGTTTAGTCCTTTTTACCAGTGAATAACCCACTTCACATAGCTTGTATTTTTTAATCCTTCAGTCGACATCCAGACCTGAACAATCTGTGCTGCCAGCAAATATTGCAAATTGTTTTAGATTAGACAAATTATAGATAATTTCCTTTCAAATTCTGTCTGGTAGCATTTAACTACTGCAGACATGAAGTTGTGACCTTCCTGCATCTAGACACTAAAACAAACTTGTGAGCTATTTGCCTGAGAGTGTCAGTGCTTTGCCTTGATTCCTCATGTCCTGGCCATAGTATGAGACTAGGACTCATGTCTGGCCACCCACAAGCTATGTATGCATCAAACTGGATGTGCACTGCTTCATTAGTGACTGTAGCATTTTAAAAAGATAAGGGAAAAAAGCCGCTAGATTCTGCATTCTACAATTTATTTGACTCTCAGTTTCATGTACTGGAAAGATATAAACTTCAGAATACATATGTAACTATTAGGCCTAATACTCAAACCTTTTCAGGTTCCCATCTCCCAGCTAATTTCAGTTATGCACCTGAAATACTTTGGAATGGGAATCTGGAATCTGCAAGAGCAGAATAGTTCTGATGAGAAGTAAATGGTATTTGGTAAGGAGTAAATGGTGTTTGGTGAGAAGTGTATTTCTTACCCACCAAGGTTTCACTCTTTTGTAACGTTATGGTTCCTTGTAAGTAATCACTGGTGCTGCCACGGGGCTGGTATACAATGTTAAATGAGGGTAAAAGAGATCCTGAGGTTCAGAAAGTAAAATCTCATAGTAACATAGCATGAACAAGTTTGAAAACTATGTTGTGCCTTTCCCCATAGCTACCACTTGTCTCTCGTCTCTATAAAAATGCAAAGCAACTGTAGGATTGCATCTTGTGTCAATAGCCAACAGTGAAGGCAGAATATGCTAAATATTTTCTTTAAAAGGCTGTTATCCTGAACTGAGTGAGCGAATCTGATGGTGTAACACTAGGATTGACTCAGAAGCAACAGATGGGAGCAGGATGACCCAGTTTCTGGAGAAACAACCACCCTCTTCATATTGCATAATCTCATCAAGACACATCTGGGGTATAGTTTCTTAGAAATCAAACCATCTACTGCTCATGATAGTCCTATGGGCAGGATGGGAGTCATGTGCCCCAAACCAGCACTGACAAACCTTTGTTAGCCTGGAGACTGATGCCATGCACAAACACTTTCATTGGGCATCTCTCCTTCCCCTCTATTAGGTCTTCAGACTGTTTTGCCACCTCGCTGCATTTAACCTGGAAAAACAGATGAATAAATGAGACGTAGAACAAAGTAGCATCTAGCAATACTCAGACATATGCAGGGGTTTGAACAAACCTCTCAATGAAGCTGATCCCACTGTCACTACAGCCTGGACAGCCAATTGTGTCCTGGTTCCCTGTCTTATTTTCCATTGCACACATTTAAATAGGTCTTATGCTTTCCTGTAGCAGAGTTGTAGGCACTCCTTGGTCACTGATAATTTCCCCAGCAGGAAGCAAAACCTTTGTGGCATACAGAGTTATCTGTGTTTACACAGTCACACAACTTAATTATTGACCACAACAGCATTTCTTTCAAGTGGTTACCTTTCTTACATGGATTCCCTTTCTCCAGCAGCATGGTGTTATGCTGTGTACTAAGAGGTTTTCTGCCAATGTGGGACATAGGACTTCTTGAGCTTGGGTAGCAAGGAGCTAATAAATGGCCCACAGTTTCTTAGGGCTTCAGCTTCCTTTACACCTCCTCAGAAGCAAATACATAGGTCTCAAAGCATCTCCATGGAAGACTGTTCCATTGTCCTTTCCCACTTCTCTGCTGCTTGTATCACATGGTTTTCTTCTCAAGCTCTTTTCAGCACAGAAGGGTATCGTGCCATCCCCTGTGATTCTGTGAAGTTCAGATCTATCACGAGACAACAGCCTGTGGGAAGTTCACTGTAAATAGAAAGGCACTGAGTTCGCTGCTAGTGAATAACTCTGCAGTTGTAAAGTATTTGTCCCAAAACAACAACTAAGATTAGCTTTCACAGGAGGAAAGAACAGGATGACTCACCGTTGAAAGGCAAAGGTACTAATCAAAGGCAACTTTAGCAGCCCTGCAATGCCACTTCCTCAGCAAGTGGTGTTCTGTCCTGCTGGGGGAGATGTATAGAGCCTAAAGTTATCTACCTCATTTGGAAATGAACTGCATCTCTCAGCCTGAATTGTACAGAAAGCAGAAGAAAATACAATGTAAAAACTGTAGTCTAGCTGAAGGGAGAAAGAGGTGGGAGTTATGTGTTGGACTAAAGGATCTAAGCTGTATAACTGAGCTACCTGTTGTGGTGGTGGTTCCCCCTGCCTTCTAAGTAACCTGAATCAAATGATAAAAAGTCTTTACTTACCAAGTCTAACTACAAGGTGAAGTGCTCTGTTCCAACAGCCCTGTGAACAGGCAGCAGGGGTCTGTTACCAGCAAACCTTCTTCTACAGGCAAAAAAGCTGTCATAGACTTCCAGGTCTGGAAGCAGGCAACAACCATAGTCTCATCCTGGAAAAGAAAGACCTTTCCAGCTCCATCCTTTCCGCTCCCTCACCCTACCTAATGAATGAAAGCACATACCTGTTTTGGTGAAGCTGGGTTTGTCAGCTCTTTTCATAAGTGTTAAAACAAGATTAATTATTTCTGTTACTGCAGCCGTTAGCTACACTCTCCTCTAGCAACCACTCACAACAATCAAGAAGGGCAAATGTCTGAATTAGAAAGAACTGGCAATGGGCATTACAGTGCTCTTTTCCTTACAGAAGGTCCACTGGGGCCTTTTAAGTCCTATGTGGGAGGCTCTGCTGAGGACCATGATATCTAAAAGAGCCCAGAGTTGAACCCTGGCAACCATGGGTACTACTTCTGTTATTGCGTTTTTTTATCCAGAATCTATATGGGAAGGCGCTTTGTCTTTTGTGTTCTGCAAACTGGGACCGTGTTGTGGAAACACCAGAAGTAATCTCTTATGTCAAGAACATTGTGTTAGCTGTTGATCTTTTCTCTTCTTATATTGGAGGCACCAACTTCTTTCTTACATGAACAGTCACATGAAAACATGAGGCTCCGTGTTCTGATTTATCTGTGAATGCTGAACTGAGATTGCTCTTTGTGTCCTTTACAACTACATCTGAGGCATCCCAAAAAACTCTTTCGCTGTAAAAACATATATAAGCACTATGGAAATCTGCCTCATTTTACAGATTTGGGTTTTTTACCAGCTTCCTGGATACCATCTACTTTGCTCATGAGACAACCTTTTTTCCATGGTCCCAGCTTGTTGAATGTCACCATTATAAGCACCTGTTTGTCTGAATTCCATTTATCTGTCAGTAGTGTTGCTCCTGTGTTTCCCTTTAGAGTCATAAAGAGGCAGCTGCTACAGTGTGCCCTCAATCTGTGGTCAAGGACACCAGCTTCATATGAGGCAAACAGGTTTTCAAGAGCTGTAAACAGATTATACCTCCAGAGTGACTGTTAAATGTCAGGGGAAAAAAAGGTCAGGTATCTGGTGCTGCCAAGCACTGCAAGGTTGCTGTAATGAGCCCTGTTAACAGAGGAAATCAGAGATCAGGAACTCGTCATTGTCTTCTGGAAATATGACTGGAACAGCAGAATTAAAATAGGAATGGGCACAACATGCTTTGTATTAGGATTTTCACAGAAAATCCGGTCAGGTGCCCTCAGTGTTCTTTCTGATTTCTAGGATCACTGAAAAGTGGAAGATGATCGCAGGCCAAGGCTCCAAAATCCTTGGTCCCAGATCTGATAGACTGAGGGCAGTTCGTTACTGATGGTCTAAGACCAGAGGAAGGAAGCACAGGGCTGTACTGGGCTGGTCTGTGGGATCAGGCAGCTCACTGAACCTCAGCTGCATGGACAGAGCCTAGGTGCTAGGAAGTGGACAAGGCAGAAAGAGCCTCCAGCAACCAAAAATAGGAGGGTATGGGAAACAGAGCAAGATTAAGAGATACGAGGGGGATCAGGCAAATGGGGTGAAAGGCAGATAAGAACAAATATACTGTAGAAATAAACCAATAAATTTTAAAATGAAGGAGAGTTACACAGCATTAGGCTCCTCTAGTGCACCTGTAATTTCAGAGTGAAGAAATCCCACTGCAGTCAGGAGGGGCACACATTCCTCTCTAGAAGACTTCTGCCACCTCTACCAGTTCCTCAGGATGCCCCTACCTTGTTGAGAAACAAGAAAGGTAGTTCAGACTGTAAGGAACTGCAGCTTACCTGCCACAGCTATCTGCAATATTTCATAAATATAACTGATGAAGCAGATATAAAAGGAACCCCCATGTAGGTAGAATTGCATGAGCAAAATGCTTCTTTTAGCAGTTTCACATTGGGGTGAGGGGGTGTGAAAAAAAAAACAGAGCTAAAAAAAACAGAGCTAAAAAAACAGAGCTGTGACCACACAGAGTGCTCAGCAGTGAAGTATGTTAGTATTTCCCTGGAAGCAAAACACTCAGTTCAGGCACAATCACCGCATTACTCACATCTTTGGCCTCTGTTAACACCATAAATGAAAGTGTGAAGTGTGGAGGTGGCTTGCACGCTGTATAATGCTAGGACTAATGTTTAACTTCCCATAGGCCAACTGGCCTGAAATCTTGGAACTGAGGTTAATGCATGCATACATGGAGCCAACAGCTATCTCTGCACAAGAATGCATAGGGGAATCTTCCTTGTAGCACTGATGAGAACATTTACACTTCTTTTTGAGTTCTGTATTTGTGATCTGAAATTTTTTTTTTTACCTGGAATGATATTTTATGTCTGATCATCTTTACAGTTCATTGCTGCTGGCTGACTGCAATATCAAATTTAGGTTATTGTCAAAAGGCTGCATTCTGAATCAAGATTACAAATGTTCAAGTTCCCAGCAATGGCAAAATACTCTTCATCTGAAGGAGGATGTATGAGGACCTGTGAGGATTTTTGATATCTACAGCACTTTTTGCCTGGTAAGGTTATGAGCTTTTAAGTTAGCACTAGCTTTGTCTTTGCAGTAGTATCTGTGTTGCCGTATGTCAGAATCAGTAACTTAAGTTTAAAAAGGCTCTATTGGCTTCTGAAATTTTGTAAGATATTTAATGTCATACTCAGGATAGTCATTCAACCTCTCTGTTTTATTTTACAATAGTCAGTATGTTTTTATTGCCCTATACAGAACTTCAAGAGTTTAATGGATGTTCTTCCTTTTCAGACCAATACTATCTAACTGCAGTAGCTTTAAGAACTGGTTATTTTCCATTTTGAACAAATACATGAACTAATACCAATGACAGCAGAGGAAATGAACTCAGTAGAAATTTACAGCTAGTCAGTCTTGTTCTGCTTGGTCATAGTGATGATTCACTCTTTCTCTCCTTGTCCTCCTCTCCATGCAATACTTGACACTGTGGTAATTTATGTTTTCATAGGGAAACTGTTAATGAAAGCACTTTCTCTTGCACAGAATTTTCAGGGCCAAATGGAAACAATAGCTTGACCAAAAGTTGTGAGCCCAAGGACTCGCACTGCAGTTGTTCTACGTGGCATTGTCTTTTTGTGTTCCTATGTAAGAGCAAATTGCAGCACCACCTTCTTTGTGTTTACCTGCCAAAGCAGAGAGTAAAAAAGCCGCACTATATCGATCCTCACCCCTTTGCTTTCTTGGTGGGCCTGGTTTGAAGCCAAGTCTCTGTTCCCTAATCCTACTGCAAATGGTAGGGCGGGAGGAAGTGGAGGACGGCGAGAAGTATGTAGACCTGAGGTTCCTTTCTCCAACCTGAGAAGACAGCCATGAGCATAAGCAAAGCAAATCACTTACTGTCAGGCACTGAAGGAGTTTACTTTCTCCTGAGCTACCTCCTTCTCAGTTGTGCATGCAGCGTGACCTGGTGAGCACAAAGAGGTAGGCCAGCCACACAGCATTACTCTGTGCAAGCACATTAACTCCTTAAAGTCTTTCTTTTTCTTAGAAAAGCACATTTGGGAAGGATTGTTTTAAGTGATATTTCCATATTTTCTGTGCAACTGCAGAACTAAGCCTTTTCATTATTAAAACCACATAATTGTCAGAAAATGCAGTGGGTGCTAATGGCTATACAGGCACCTAGCAAAAAGCTGTTCCCACCACAGAGAACTCGGTACAAAAGGAGGCAATCCTTCCCTTGTGACTCATGCTGGAGCTTATGGGACTGCTTCTGCAGTCCTTCACTGTGGTGAAGAGTGGAAGAGCAGGCCCCACGCTAGCAGTGTTTTTTATATAAACAAGGCACAGAGAAACAAAGATCATGATTCATGGAGGTTGCTATGATACCTGAGTCGCATAGACTTGGTGTCATTCACAGGAGTGCAATCCCTGAACAGTAGGATTTCCTTCTGCAGCCTGCAGGCAGATACAATTCCAGTACTTACAACACAGTAAGTATTAAAACCCAGCAGTCTAATAATATGTTCATTTGCTGACCCCTAAACAGTACCCAACACTGCAGTAGCACAGCTACACCTTATAATGTAGATTATATTGCCGATTTGGAGTTAAAAATCAGAATGAGGATCCCATTTCTCTTCTCCTTTCTGTCAGCGTAAAGCTGCAGTGAATCCCCCCCATTACAGCAGCAAGGCTGGGTAAGTGCACCACCATAATGGAATTCAGATTTTGGATTGCCTTGTGCTTCCAGAGGAATGACAGCTATGTAAGGCAGACTAAATCATAACTTTTGGTAGTCCAAGAAATGGATGGTATTTCCTAACCCTTAGGATCTACTTCTAGTCTCAGTAGCTCAAAAAAGTGCATTTATGTGAAATTCCTATGGAGTTTAATAGGGAATGACAAACTTTCTATAGAATGCTTAGAACAACCCAGGGAGCGCTGCAACACGGATGTAATTCTCCATTCAAACTGCTAAATTTCTATGGAATCTTACTGATTTCTTCCCTGTTCAATTCAATAAGGCTTTTCTGTAGAAAAAACTTGCACCTTTACTGCAGCCTACACAGGTACAAGGCAGAGTAAATCTGTATTGTTTAACAGGAGGTAAAATTGCCACTTTTCTTTTCTGTTACGTACAAGGTAGGAAGTCTCTCCTGCATAAATTTCAAGCATTTGATACGCAACAAAAATCAGTTCATACTAAACACAGCTTGTTTCAAAAAAGTATCATTATAAGTTAGGCTTAACTAACAGCAAACTAAAAGTACTCCACAATATTCACAGAGGTCTCTCCAATAACTGTCAGCCTTAGAAGAACACAGAGGGTGGATTTATGCCTGCCGTAAAATTATTGCTAAGGCTACATTAAATAGCACAGGTGAATTTAGTTTCTGGTAATTAGTATTAAAAAAACCAAACCAAAACCTGAAAAAACAGTGTGAAGTTACTGTCCAAATGCATAGAAAAGCCATGTTCATTTTAAGCTCCGTTAGCAACACAAAGGGAGAGAAGAAGCTGACACCCTGCTGCCACTGGCGGCAGTGCCAAGGCTCCAGCTCGTTTCAGGCGTGCCAGGGCTCCTGCCAGAGGACCTGCCAGTAGGAAAACTGGTAGTGGTGTTGTGAGAATAAGAAAAGCAAGTAAGTATTAAAAGCACATGCCAGGCCAAAAAGGTGCATGGGATTGCCCCTGTTCTTTAAGCAGCAAGAGGTCTGAGACCAATTTTCACTTCTTTGGTGTCATGAAAATATAGTTCAGTCACTCTTCATCCAGATACAGGTGTTGCCATTTCTGTGAGCAGTATGTGGTGGAAGCTTTGTCTACTGGACAGAGTCCTTTGGCTACAAAGTCATAATTTATAGGCAAGACATTTGAGGAAAGAAGCAAAAATTGGTCTCAGAAAATTTCTCAGCACTACCGCTCCTTACAGACAGTTCTGCCAGCCAAAGACTGCCACATCTCAGTATGCCCTAAGACTTCCCTCTCGCCTATCTTCTCATCTCAGGGCACCCAATACATGCTAAGGTTTGTTTGCAGCCTTGTTTGACAGAAAAGATGAGGAAGTGTGTGCCTCAGAGCTGTCTGAGTAAGGTCAATCCCAACCACAGATTCCCATACACAACTGTGACCCCCAGCCAGCTTTCTGAAGTGATCCAAAGGTAAGCAGTGCCTGGCAATCTAATTTCCTATGCATGTATGCTAAGTATAGTGAAAGTATGGGACATCGGTATTTCGGGCTGGTAGGTGCTTCTAAACTGACTTTTAAACAGAACAGCATCCTTGTCTCATCCTGTCTACACACTGGAGGGAAAAGCCCTCAGGATCTCATCTCTGTGTTTACCCTTGTCCTCTGTTAAAATGAGTCTCTGGTTCTCTTTTGTCTCTTCTCTGTTTCTTGTTTTAATTTTGAGTTTGGTTTGTTTGTGTTTTGTGCAAACTAGTCATACAGAGAGAATTGCTTTGTTTGATTCAATGCCCCTTGCTGTAGGCATGCTGCCTTTCTTCACCAAAGTTGTAATTTGACTATTGGTGTTACTGGTGTTCCCAGAGGTTTTTGTGCATGGAGCGCAGGGTATCCCACAGCAGCAGAGATCTCTTTGGCAAGTTCTATGTCAGAAACAAGGTGTGAAAAATTTCATTTTAATATCCTATGGAAAGCCTGCAGATATTGTAAAATACATGATCAATATAATGAAAAAAAATGTAATTATGCCTGCGGTAAAGCTAAAATAGTGTAAACATGAGTGTGTAACTGAAATGAGCATCATGTCTGAGCAGAGAAACAGCAAATGTGATTACCATAGTGGAAGCGTTATGAAAATGGGGTGGGATGAAGCCTAAAAGAAAAAAATGAAGATGTCTTGAGGGGAAACAGAGGAGCAGACCTTGGGTACAGGCTAATCCTTGGCTCATCTAGCTAGTAACTCATAATTCTCATTTAAACCCTGATGAGGGAAAGAAACTCAGAACTGATCACTATTCCTTGTACCAGCAGCTTGTCTTCAGCAGACTCAAACTGGTGATCCCAGGGGTTTGGCAGGCGGCGCTGGCAGAAAGCCACGCAGCAATCATCTGGCTCCTGGATTTCTTTTTTGGCCTTCTGACAAAAAGGCCTTACTTCTTACTGTAGAGGGGTGATGAGCACTGGTCCTTCGTTTAATATTACTCCAGAGCTTAAATCTTGCTCACACAGAAAATGTAGAAGATTGCCTCCCTAAGCACCTATTCACCAGCCCAAGCCACTGCAGTTCCTGAAGTGAAACGCTGCTCATGAGTGTCTTGTAATGGCCATCAAAACCTACTTCAGTGGCTTTAAGTAAAAGTAATTGTGTTCATGAATTCTTTATCTATGTGGAATAGAAATCCTGACCTCAGTTACATCTCGTTAAATCTGGAGGAACAGTGTAATGGCTGTAAATGGAATGTAAACTGTAAGTGGTCTGTAGACTGAACATCAAGAACACCACAAGGATTTTTGTTGTGACTTCACACCAAGTCAATAAAGCTAACACAAGAATGCTTTGTTTCATTTAGGGGAACTGTCTGTGGGCCACAAACACTTATTTTTCATGCTTACAAACATTTCAGTAATAATACAAATTAATAAAACAAGCAAAGAGGAGAAAAGATTTGTTAAAAATCTTATTTCTGCTTTTGTGATACTTTTGTATTGAACCCTATTTTTCAAAAAAAATCTGTTCTTTGTTGCCATAGCAATAGATTCCCAGGGTGAAATTATATCATACTGCCTTTCTTCTAGGTTTCTGCAATGTGCAATCACCACCCACTCTCCTTCATTACTGTCAATAATCAGCAAACCCTCCCCACCCCCAGCCTCTATTCATCTGCATGTTTTGGGGTGGAGGACATAATAGTTATTGTTTTGACAGGTGTAGAGAAGCCAAGTGAATTCTCAGTGTGCTGAGGAAGCATGGGGCATGCTGTCTGAAATGTGTCCAGTCTGGTCCCCTCTGAGGACACCTGTGAGCACCCGTCCATCTGCAGTCCTGTACCTCTTCTGCACGCGTGCTAACTGCTGGTGTCAGCTCTACAACACTGCACTGTGAACTGCTGGGAGGGATGGGAGCAAGCACCTACGCTAGCCTGGCATTGCCAGAGCAATGTCAAGTTTGAAGTAGAACCCTGATTTCCTGAGGTAAAATGCTATTGCATTAATTCAGTGTGCCACTTCACCCTTGCACCACAACTTCAAAATGAGCACCTCCATAGCAGATTGACAGGTCAAGCAAAGCTTGCAGAACACACACCACGGTCTGAAGATTCGAACACAATGTAATGTAATTTAATGGGCTTGTACCAGGAAAAAAAAAATTCTGGCCTCCCTGTAATTTTTTTAAAACAATGTACAGTTACCATTCTCTTGCTGAGTATCTAGCCCTGCATTTAGCTGTATGGGTATTTCTCCAAGGTTGGATTCATACATGCTTTTTTAACACTAAATCACCCAAATCAAAGCAAGTGGTTAAGTTAAACAATTAATTCATGTTAAACACTGACCTTCTTTAAGTTATCCTGGTCCCATTGCTTTAGAGGACCAATTTATTATATGGATTTACAGTAGCTGAAGAACTAGCCCTGGATAACTCTCTGACATTTAATATTACTGAACATTTTTCAGTGTATTTGAAATAGAGGCTAGTGTTTTCTAGTGTTTCTTCATGTTCTCACTACTCAGAAAAAGCAATGCAACTACAGATTTACCAAGAGCATTGAAAGGACATGAGCTTCCTCCTTCCTGCTCCTCCAGTCCTAGTCCTTTTCCATTAGCACTGCTTTCGCGCCAGGGGCAGAGGTCCTAGTCATACACATCTGAGCAACCAACCCACCCAGCTCCCCCACTCGGATTCAGGGCTGCCTCTCCCCTTCAGGAACATTCACCAGGTTTTCAATAGTAATTTCTAGGTTTTAATATGAATTTCTTGATATGTCTTTGTTGTTCTTTCATGCATCCTGACTAGATTTTTCTCTCATTGGCCAGCTTTTCTAAATATCGGTATTCTTTTGCAGAATAAAAATTGTTTTTCTAATAAAAAGAAAAGTTTCTATTTGGCTAAATAGAATGTATTGAAAAAAAAAAAAGAAAAAAGCTTTGTACGATATTAGGCATTAGGTCTTTGCAGCAGTATGATAGCTAAAAGTCAAAAGGGAAAAAGAGCTGCATGGCAGAACTCTTTCTCCTTGCTTGTCAGTTAAATTAGCTGCTAAATATGGTTTCAGGTACAAGACACATCAGTGTTAATGCATGCCTTTGTTAATTCAGGAACAAGATGTTTTGAATGCTTGCGGCCCATTTAGTAATTCTTTATGGATACAATAGTATCTATTTAAGCAATATACATGTAAATAATGTATCATTATGAATGAATCATGATGCTACTTTTGTGCTGAGAATACTAAAATAACATTCTGTATTTTAATGGTGGACAAACCCATGCTACTCCCTACATCTTGAAGTCAGGAGAAGACTCTGGATTTGAAAAAGTCCCTTTATTTAAGCACATAAGTAAGAATTTCACCCTTCGTTCTGCAGGGTGCTGGATGCTCACATGCTCACCCAGCAGAGCGATTACAGACTCTCCAGCCTGTACTTGTGTGAGCAGTGGTTTACTCCACCAGATTCAGAGTTCACAGTGCTGTGTAGCATCTAGACCTCCAGATCTACTTTACTGAATCTCAGCTGCAGATTCCTGCAAGAATTTTCTGTGACTGTGACATTCACTAAGAAAAATTATATTGGTTTTGGCCATGACAGCAGTAACACCAGTTGTCACACCTGTTCTATTTGTGGCTGACGAGCCTCTAGGGTATTTGGAGAAGGAAGGTCCTTGACTCAGGATGTAAAATCCTGCTGGGACAGTTGAGTATGTAGGTATGCGGCAGCTGCTCTTCCTTTGAAAATTGCACAGAAAGAAAATAATTACCAAATCATAGAACAAATAATCTATCCATCCTAGTAACTGAACTCATTAAGTAACTTGTTCAGCTTTATCTGTGATAAAATAATAAATCAATTAAAGGGATACAATACTAAATGAATTAAAGACATGCTGGGAGGGATTAATTCAGCTGGGGAAAAAGGATTCTACCCCCCTTTTAACACACTTTGCATCAAACGACTTGGGAGGTGCTCACTGCTGGCCCTCCACACCACAGTTGCATCCTGCTTTGCTTTGGAAATTATTATTTTGGCCCAGAGCCCTTCCTCCACTGTGTTTACTCCCAGCTTACTCCCAGCAAAGAAGTACTATCAGGGAAACTGTCATGGCCATGATTCTCAGCAGTCTATTGTAGCCATCCATAGCAAGGTGGAATTTACCTAGGTTGTGTTACCTTCAGCTAACAATGCAACTAGGGGAAATAAATGGGAATGAGGCGGGCCAGGGAACCAAAATTCAGCAGGCAATGGCTGGGTATCACAACCATTACTTTTTATGCCAGGTGAAGTTAGAGATCAACCTCAGAAACTGGCATTTCATCAGGACAGATTTTTTTCTATACCACAGGGAACTTCAACTGACCAGATTATAGTATGGGAACAATATACAGTATCTCTTAAGCAGCCAGCCAAGATTGAGTGTCACACAACAGAAGCATTTTGTACTGTTTTCCCTACCCTTTTGCTTGGTGAATCCACCAGATTGCAAAAGCTTAGTTATGCTCCTACCTAGGTAACCACATGGCATGCACAGAAAAGCACTCTGCAGGATCAGAGTATGTCATGGGCAGAAGAACTCTGTGCAGACATAGTTGTTGTAGATTCACATGTAGGGAACTTTTGCTTTCGCAAATGCCCAAATACACTGAGCAAATGCTGCAAAACAGTCAGACATTTTTTTATATGCTAATGATTTCACACATAGATGTTTCACCAACAGCTGTAGAGTGCTACTTTCTTAACACTCCCCCTGTAGCTAGTCAGGGAGCCAGGCAGCTGGTAAGTTCAACCTGTCCCCATGACTTTCAAACCACCGCCCTTGATTTCCCAGTATTTTGAGGAACCTGTATCATGTCTAATCCAACAAAAGAAATCTCCCACACTTTTACCTTTAAATATCACCTGATCTATCTGTTCTGCATTAGCACTAGTCAAGTCTTGCATTATGAGCTATTCTCCTGCAAAAATTCTGATAGCCACATGCAAGCACCAGTGCAGACATAATGTTTTGGATCAACACAGTGTGCAGATTCTGAGATTTCCTTGGTAAATGTTCTTTCAGAACAGAAGACACAATAGTGCTAACTGTAGTAATGTGGTATTTAATGTGGACTCCACAGCAGTATATCTGTCATGCCAGACCTACTGAGACAGGAAGAATCTGGGGCAGCAGTTAGAAGCATTAATGACTTTACAGCCAGACTTCCACAGTGCATCCTCAAAGGGAATACCATCATGTAGGTGTCTTGGCTCATGGGAGCTGACAGAGGTAGTCTTAGGGACTAACTCGAATAAGGAGCTAAGCGTTAGGTTAGCGTCTTTTTTCAGTCATCATCACTCACTTCAAGTGTGATATTATGCAAGTCGGACTCATCCTACAGACATTCTGCATGTACTGTTTAGTCACGTTTAGCTGAAAAGAAAAAAAGAATTAAATTAAATACACATCCATGGTTAAACCCTGTATCCAGCCTGCACTTCCAATGCATTATCTGTAAAATGAGTACATTAAATACTACTCAGCATTTATTTCTAAGGATAAGGCTATGACCACCATATTACTGTACTATGTGAAAGGAATTTGAACCCACAAGTGGCTTTGCCAGGCAGCGAGCCAAGGCCAAGTGTCAGCAAGCACATTTCCCTTCTAACAGCTGACATCGGCAGGAAAGTGGTGTGAGAGGTTTGGCTGACTACAGCACCAACAGATACCGCCACAGGCACTGTCCCACCGACCTCCTCTGCCCTCCGAGTGGCTTTCTCTAAAGCTGGTTCTCACCCCTGCCAAGTGTGGTGACTGCCTGTTACCGCCATACAGCACCATCTCCAAGCATTATTACTTAACAACCCTCACTGCTACAGAGGTGTAGCAAAGGATAATTAAAGCAGCCAATGTTTGCAAAGCATTTGGGGAGCACTGAATGAAAGTTGCTGTATGAATTTCATTACCCTTATTAAGTCTTTTTTCCTTTTATATATATACTCAGATTGTAGAGCCTCCTTTAGAAAAAGAAAAAAGAAGAAATAGACATAAAGACAGGACAGCAAGTGCTACCTCATCCTGTCATCCATTAGCTCTGGAAGCTTACTGATCCAAGTAAATATATTTTCATGGTATCATATATTACTGATAGGACTGCTGAACTTCTGCATGGCAAAGCTGAGCGGCAGGAATTCTAGTGCGTGTTTTGCAAGAAGCTGATGCAAAGCCCATCGGTTTATGATAGTAAATGTTATAAATTATTATTATTATTAAACATGCATATCACAATACTGAGTTGTCAGTCAAGTTCAAGGTTTATAGTGCAATATACTGTACAAACAAGGCCTTCAATTTCCCTGTAAAATTCTTAAAGTAGTTTAAGAATTACCAAGGACTTCCAGCAAGTGCTTTCTTCATTTCTTCTTTCAAATGTAGGTTTGGAGTATTCTTTGGTCTGACTGAAGAAAATTTACCAAACATTCTGTTACATATTTGATTTGTTCTGGTTTTGTAGGAAATCAAACTCTTTGAGCTCAGAATTAAAAAGCCAAATATCCAAAGGTCTTTCTCATGCTCCTTTAGAGTATATATTTTGTGTCACAGAGTATGTAATCCTATATGCAACATAAAGATATATTGTACTATTAAAAGTAATATTTTAACTAAATGTAACAAATTATACATTTACCTTACTGAAATTACATGTTAACAAATTCTTTGTCAAAATGTTTTGACTTGGAGTAAACCTTCTTTTCAGAAAGAAACAGTTCTGCTAAAAATTTAATCATTTGCAGTTTGTTTTCTATTAAATAAACATACAGTAACACAAAGACCAAATCTACATGGGAGAATAGTTATAGGAAAGCTAAGTCGAAGAGATGTAATTGCTATTTATTTCTGATTGTGGTTAGTGGTTATTCTTAGGTCATTCGTCAGAGGCTTTCATAATCTTAATTCAGTTTCAGGGAAAGACCCATCCACTGTAGATGTGAGTCGTCCTTTTTTCATCAACAGCTTGACTTTTCCAGTGGAGAAGAGCTGCCCTGCGAGGGCATCATCACAGAAGGAATGGCATACAGCTTTGTAACCCAAACTCCAGACATGGGTTTGGACTTTGATTAAGGGACATGCTGAAACATATGCATTTAAACCCTCAAGTAGTTCAGACAATCTGGTATTCGCCGGTCCAAGCTAGGCATTCAATTAATTGCCTTGCCAAGTAGAGGCTTCGTTGGGGGATGTACTTGATATGGGCCCCTGATGAATAAGCACATGAATTAGCAGATCCTAGATTAGCTGTAACTCTCTTGGGAGATGAAACATTTTTTTATGAGGAACTGCCATAAATATCTAGAGAATGTAAGAGGCACTAATCTTCCTGTGGTGCTTTCAGAAGAGTGATGCCGGTAATTTTCTATGAACTTGACTTCCATGTGGCTTCCAAAACACAACAATTAAAGTGAATTTTAGCATTTTTTTAACAAATTAGTGTTTTATTTATTGATTGAAATGCTAAGGAATGATTTTTCCAGCCTGTGAAATTTATTCTGCACCACTTAGTTGAGTCTAGTTACAGTGCTAAAACCATTGCCTTGTGAAGCTACAGATCCTGCCTTCTTTGTCAGCAGCTTCAGGCCTTTGTGAAAGGAATCAACGGATTCTGTCTGCTTTCTGAGGGATGTGAGCCCTAATCACAAAAGTCACTGGAACATCTGGACCTCCTTTTGTAGGAAGAATGCTTTGGGTTTACCAAAACTGAGTGGCTCTGTGACACTAATGGTCACCCTCCCATTCTGGTGTCACCCCTGCTGTCTCTGATGGATACAGAAGAGCAGCTTTCAGGGGCAGTAACTAAATTGCCTTGTAAGAAATTAAAATAGGCATGAAAAACCTATGAATCAGCACACAGGACATCACACACAACCCAGGAAATTGCTTTTATAGTCAAGTCAAAAATAAATGCTGATCTCTTAAAGAGAAAAACTATATGTAGAAGACATAATAGCCAGCCTAAGTAATTTATGTTCTTTGCCATCTTACATTATTAGGAGAGACATCTTACCTGGATGACAGAAGAAAATCAGTGATCTTGAAAAGATTTATCCTGAAAAAATACACTTAATATGCCTCCTTGTCTGTTAATTTTATGTAGAAATGGTTGTGTACATTCAGTAGCAAACTGGCTGGAGAGTGCTGTAAATCACTTGACTTGCAGAAATAATGTAGCTTTCTTTTTGCTTAACACAGTTTAGGAATACAGATGCTTTCGCAAATTTGAATTCTTTGTAACATTTGTTGAGAAATAGAACACTTGTTTTTCTACATAGCAAAATACACATGAACCACTTGACGTAGTAAGCTGGCAGGCACAAATCACTCCTTTGAAAACACATTTGTTGCTATTAATCTTGCTCCTGATCCTCTTTCACACTGAAATAATCTTACTGACATCAGTATCACTCCTGATTTACAACTGTATAAGTAAGGGGTTACTCTCACTGTATTATTTCTGTTATGTTATGATAAAAAATACACATTGGCATGAAGTCATAGAACCATGAAATCGTGGAGATTTTGCTACTGATTTTAGTAGGCTTGGATTTCATCCAATGTGTTATTAAACCTGTAAGCATAAACCACAATCACAGTTGCTGAATTACATTTGACAGCAATTTAAAATTATTTTTCACCTTTACTATGTGTGCAATCCAATATCATTCTCATGGAAGTAGATGAGCATTTTGAAAGCATAGCAATGGGGCTGAGTTTTCACCTAGATTAAGTGTTCCCGGACTGCAAGACGAGTGCCGCCAGGAACAGGCAAGACCTTTCAAAGTGGACTGCATCGAACACAACTGGTTGAATATTTCTCTGAAGGAACAGGAAAGGTGCTTCAGCTGGCAAACGTCTTCTTTTGCACCTGTGTATACCAAGCCATGAATGTGTCACCATGGCTTTCTTCACTTGAGTGGAGCATGACTCCTCCTCCTGCACATGATGTGGTGACATGTGCTGTTGCTGCTGCCGCAAGAATACTCAAACACGATGCCCAGGTTCACTGAGGGGCCTGGACAACAAAATTCTGGCATCCCAGACCTAGACAGACAGGCGACAGGAGCAAGATTTCCCCCTTCAAACGAAAGGGAAAAGAGAAACATTTTAAGTAATTAGTTTTTCTGTTGATCCTATGCATCTTGGTAATTATCTGTTATGGTGTATTGATTCCAATGTGCGCCTGCTCTTAGCTGAATCAATAGTGAAATTTCAATGACTTAGTTAAAGTAGGGCTGGGTCATAAGAAGTAATACTGAATGGCACGTGTGAGTAGCGCTTGCAATGCAAAATACATACAAGCTGCAACAAATGTTACTCTTGAATGAGCTCAGGACCATCGTAAAAAAACCCTAAACGAAGAAGTGAAATACATCTGAAGATCAAGCAAGGTTAGAGTCCTTCAAATTTCATGGGCTGGCTCCACTGATTGGCCTCATTTCCAGCAAAGGAAGAATCTCTAAAACCAAAATGAACTTTTGAACCTGTATCCAGTGTTTGTTAAAAACCTTGAGCTGTGTTGAAAATCCGACAACCTAAAGGGTGTGAGTTATAACTTTAAAAACCTGTTAGAGATAAGTATGTAGGAGATGGGCTGAAGACAAGGCACAGCACGATACTCCTGCATGTCTGGCTATAAATCAAACAGTGAGGGGTGCATAGTTCTGAATGTAACTCGGTCTGAGGAGACACCACCATGCTGCCCTCTTTGAAGATGGCTTTATGTAACTTCACATCCAGCAATCCATTCAAATGCCCTCCCTTCGTTTTACAGATTACATCAGTGGAGGCACAAAAATTTTTGATGCTTGCCCAAGGTCATGCCGTGACTCACTCAGAAAATTTCAGGGCTTCTGTACTTGATGCCCTGTACCTGAAGAAGGCCAGGCTCTCTCAAGTGCTAACTCAAGTAAGCGTAAAATCGTATGACTGCACTGAACTTTTTTTCACCTTCGATGAGCAATTCTCTTTCTGAGAGATCTCAAGAGTTCAGATGGAACTTAAAAGCTGTTCAGTTACCCGACATCATGCACTCACTCGAGGCTGAACAGCACAGATGGGAGGAACACAGAGCAACTAGGGAAAAAAACACCTCCGAATGTAAGCAGCAGTCGAAGTTCTAACTTGGTGTGGGACCAATGCCCTACAGGAAACACCACGTGCTGGGAAAGCTGACCCTGAGCAGCGGCAGCACGTGCGAAGATAGGAAACACTAAAAAATGCCGAATATAAGGTGCAGCACTCCGCAGAGCCAATTTAATATATTTTGTATTTTAAAAAAATGCTCGTTATTGTTGCCTGGTGATAAAAGAGTACCCGCAAAGGGCCCAAGAGCACTGAGGGCGCCAGGGGCTCCCTGGCCATTCGGTGTGCCCGGGGTGAGCAGGGGCGCAGGGCTGCAGCAGGCCTCCCCCGCCGGGGCTGCTGACGGGGACCCGGGGGAGCTCCGGCCGCGGCAGACGCGGAGTCCGGGGCAGGTGCCGGTGCGGGGCGGCGGGCGATGGCGGCGGCACACGGCTCTGCCGCGGCCGGGCGGGCGGGCGGCCGGGCGGGCAGGAGGATGCCCTCCGCGGCACCGCCGCGCTCCATCCTGCGGGGACGGCTTCTTTGACAGCCCGGGTGGGCGGAGGACAAGCGGCCGCCAGCCCGGCTTCACCCTGCCC
>VFFE01007585.1:229517-288954 GCA_008921705.1 Burhinus oedicnemus | reverse complement strand
TTTGTGTGTTGTTTTTTTTTTTTTTTTTTAAGAGTTGAAAATTGTGAAATTCAGATTACAGCAAAGAACGCTTTCTGTGCTGTTTGTGAACTGTGTAAATGTTGCCTCAGTTTTGTCACCTTTCAGAGGACAAGTTGGTTATTCCATGCTTGTCTGCAAGTCCCAGCCTTGATGGTTGCGTGGGTACTGAAAAAGAAGGTCTCTTAACTGGAAAGTGTGGTGGGAGAAATTACTCTTCTGCGTCTCAAGTCACTTTACCTCCCAGCCATGCCTCAAAATGCCTCCTTTTCACAAACACGTAATAACCTGCAAGTTGCTGATTGCGCAGGCTGCATGAGGCTGTCACCATACAGTAAAACTGGTGACATTTAGTGCCTTATAAAATGTGCTGGAGGTTTGCTGCATGAAAGGCAGAAGAGGCGTGCATGCTTTTTGGGTATAGCTGCTTGGTCCTGTTTAGTTTATTTCTTGCTGTGGGGGAGAATAATGTCCCCTTTGTAGGTCTTTTAAAACGAAGTGTAATTAAAACTAGAGCTAGCTGATTATTCTGTGCTTTCAGTTTAAATGCACAAATCTTAGTAAATCTAAACTTATCAGGAAGCAGATAAAAATGCTCGTCTTTGATTTCTCTTCTAGCCAGGCTCAGTAGGGCATGATCAGTACCTGGTATGTTAAGGGTTTGCTGAAACTTTCATTCTGTCTTTCTGGGCTTTGCTTTTTTGCCCTTCTGTGTTTATGGGGGGGTTTGGTGTTTCTTTTTTTCCCCTCCCCATTATCCCCCTTTACAGATGTTCGAGTATGTCTCTTCCTCTGCTGGTGCTGTGTGTGCTGAGCAGAATTTGTCCCCTTTAGCTTAGGAAAAGGAAGGCTGAGGCTGTGTTTTCATGAGAGCTGTGCGCCACGCTCAGTCCACTCTGTCAGTGGCTGAAAGGAACGGTACTGCTTTCCTTTTTTGTGTGTTTCTGTGTGGGTTTGTTGTTTTTTTGGGTTTTTTTAGGCAGCAGTGCTGTCAAAGGGGGGAAAGAACACCTTATATCCTTATATCTAATTTATGACAGCAGCGCACACTCAAGATCAGCTGAAGGCACTATGAAATCTCAGCCTACGTGGAGTTGTGATTGCCTCCATAAATCTACCTCAAGTTAAATATGTAGGAGGGACAGAGATAAAGAGTCACTTTACTACAAAGGCAGAAGAAAATAGACCGACAACAAGGAAGTTAAGCTGGAAATTAGGAGAACGATGGCTGGTGCAGTGGTTCTGGAGTGACCTTGACAAATGGTTGTTGCAGTTGGTCAGAGGTATTCAAAGGTGTATCAGTTTTTGGAGGAAACTGCATGTTGCCTGTGAGACCCACAGCTGGGCTTAATGGCCAGGTGTTCTTCTGTGTTTAACTGGCTTGGTTAGCAAACCTGTGCAACTTGTTGGTACAATTTTCTATTTTGAAGAAAAGGTGCCACTTAAAGCAGTGGTAGTTTCTGTTTTCTGGATGGTAGTGGCTTGCGTAGGAGCTGTGTCTCAAATATGGCTGTTGTTTCTCAAACTATATTTTGACCCCATTGCAGGAAGATAGGTGAGGCAACAGAGGATTACCCAACAAACCTGAAAAGTGTTCACTGACTTATCTGCAGTATAGTAGGTCCTATTTAACTATCACTAGTTCATGGCTGAGCTAGGTGGAAGCTGAGAGAAGTGTGGACAAAGCCTGAAGATCTTCAAGCCTAAACTGTTTCATTGCATGTCTTCATTATGCAATGAATTTTGGAGTAACATAATGTGTGAAATTTAGTAGAACGGGGTACTTGGCCTTTGCCTGTGCCAAGGAGTCTAACACAGGTAATGTTGTTAAACTCTGAGATCTCATCACCTAGGGGGTGATACAGAAGGAGTGGAGCCTGCACGTTCTTGGGTGACATTCCTGTTGGTTTTGGTGCAGTTCTGGAACAGGCTAATACCAGAGACAAACTGTAGGGGCAGATATCTCCCCGTATTCTTGTGCAATACCTTGCTAAGTCCTGATTTACATGGTGCTCACAGCTGTCATCCCTCCATTTCAAAGAGATTGCGGCTGTTCTGTTCTAAAGAGAAGAAGAGATGCTAAGGTCGTGAAGCTGTGGGAAGAAGCTTCTTAAGAAAGGAGACGTAAGACTTTGGTACATTGAGCCTTGCGCCACAAAGCTTGGAGTGGTATGATTTTTATGTACATTGGAAGAACGAAAATGCTTGGGGAAACAAAGAAACTTTAGAAATTAGGTTTACGTTTACAGTGTTCACAGCTGAATCTGCAGGCTGGAAGTTGAAAGGCTGCTTGCCTCCAGGAGGGTGAATTTTGGGACTTATCTTTGAAATGAAACCAGTGTGAACAGGGAACCTAAATTTTATCAAAATTGAGTTTCTAAAATTAAAGGAAAGGATTTTGTGGTACTGTCCTGTGGAAGGAGGAAGCTGATAAGGATACAGTCATTGTAGATACCTTAGATCAGTTTTAACACTCTCTTTCAAAGTTTCCAGGCGTATTGTAGTCTGTGAATGTTGTCCTTTTTTACTAAAGGTGTTATATTTTTAGTGTGTTGGAGTTTGGTGGGTTTTTTTGGTTGTGCCACACATTGATGTTGGGGAGAACATCTTGTAATAGGTGCCTGTCACCCAAACCCAGAATAGTTCATGTGGTTTAGGATTGCTGTAAAACACCACACTGAGTAATCCACATGATGGTCTGCAACCTTATTCTCTTGGTTTTGAAGTTGTATTTTCTTCCCCTTATTCTCTCCTGATTATGCAAAGAAATGTGACAGACAATTTCCGCTTCGAGAGGGAATACTGTTGAGGAGGAAGCATCATTGCACGGCTGCCCAGATGACGTGCGTGCCTTGACAACCAGCAGCAGCGACCTTGCAGTGCAGTGGTGTACCACTCTTTACTAGAGCAAGTCTTCCCCAGTATTGTCAGCCTGTAGGTGCAAGTCCATTTGTTTGTTAGTAGGCTTAGATGGTCTCGCCTGTACTTAACCTAAAGAAAAATATATCTTACAGGGTGGTCACAAACATAGAATCATAGAATGGTTTAGGTTGGGAGGGACCTTAAAGATCATCTAGTTCCACCCCCCTTGCCATGGGCAAGGACACCTCCTACTAAACCAGATAGCTCAAAGCCTCATCCCACCTAAGGGGACATATCCAAGGCTTGGAACATTTCACGTTCGGTGTAAATTATAATTATGCATACAACCTGATTGAAAGGTATAGTTTAACTGAATTTTGTGCTGAGGAGTGAGCCTTTGGAAAGGAAAAAAAAATTGTTTTGGGCAGTAGCATCATGTCTGTGCGCTTCTTGCTTAAACAGGGTGCTAAGTTAGCCTGTAGCTGAACTGATGTACCGGAAATACTTGATTTCCACTGCGTCTTTATTTGGGAGCAATTAATACTGTGTTACTAAGTTTTCACAAGTTAACTTGAGGAGCCCTACTTTCTGTCTGGTATGTAAGTTGGCTTCTGGGCTCCTGACCCTTTCCTCAGTTTTCTCTCAAGTATCAGTAAGTAGTCGTGGTAAGACTTGAGGTACTGGGTGGGTGTGCCTGTGGAAGTGTTCACTTAGAGTAGCTGATCATGTGCCACAGGAACTGATAGCAGAGGGACGTTTTCCCCATGTCACATAGTCTGTTGAAGGTGTGGTGTTCTCGAGTTGTTACTCTTACAGGACAGAGAAAGGGTGTTCATTTTCTGGAGTCTTTGGTTTGTGATTATAGAGAAGCGGTGTGGGGCCTCTCATCTCTTCTTTGTGTTCTGAGATTTTTAGTCTCGTTGACTATTGCAGGGTTATCTGCAGCTTAAGAGGATTGGACTTCATTGCTGAGATGGTCCTTTGTAATCCCGTATTTCTGAATGAGACTAAGAAAGCCAATGCTTAAAATCACATGTACTCTGTGTGGTGTGTGTTATTTGGTACTGTGCTTACTTTGCTTAGTTATGTAGGTATAACTAGGTGGAGCTAACTTTTGTTAATTGATAGTATTGTATTCTGTTCTGTCATGGTTTACAACTAAAGTATTCTGCCAAATTTAATGAAGATTGAGGTATGGGGGTTTTTCCCTTTATCCACAGAGAAATGTAGTATTAGTGGGTATTCTACTTGGATTTAACAACTTTGTGGCCAAGAACTCAGCACTTTCAATAACTCCATCAACAAAACTGGCAGTTTATTATTTCCTAAGAAAAAAAATAATACATGGGAGTCTTGGATGGTAATAAATTTTAGCTTTCTTTTGATACCTTTCTTCTTGCTGATTCCCGATTCCTTTATTGGGACGCTTGGCTCCTTTTACCTTTAATGAAGGTGATGCTGATGTAGTCCCAGAGGTGGATATTTTACCTTGTCTGCTTCTGCTTTATCTGTTTGGAGGCTTTTTTTATTTTTGTGTTAGTTTGTGTGGTTTTTTTCTGCAAGCATAGACTTCAAATATTTTGGTATGGGAGTTAGGACTTTTTTTGTATATTATCTCTCTGGCAGTATTATCTCCATGAGCAGGGCCATCTGCGCAGAATTGCTGTTGATTCCCTGGGAAAGGAAAGCACATCAGGGAATGGCTTCGTTCCTTATGTCTCATCTTTTCTCGCTGCTTTTTATTTGAAAGGGCCTTCTGATACTATTTACTTCGCATTCCTGCCTAAAAGAAGGATCGCTTTTCCTGCTTTTGTTGCCAGTTACAACATTAACTGGAAAACAAACCATTCCAGATTATATCTTACAAAGCTGGTCCACTTCTGCTGCCCCTCTTGTTCCTTTAAAAAGAAACCTTTACGTTACTGTCCCTCCTAAGGGTGTGTTGGTTTCTGGTCAGCGCTGCCCTGCCTGCCTAGTGGCCTGCCCGGGTGTTTTTACAGGGTGGCTAAACCAGCCTAATGGGAGGGCCAGTGAATGGGACGATCCTGTTCCTCGCCCACTGAGCTGTATTCTCCTTCTGCTTCTGTGCTGGCACTGGCACAGTCCCCAGTGCAGCCTGGAAGCGGGAGGGCATTACAGATTGCGGTGCCTGAACTGGGTCAGCGTGGGCACGTTGGGGAAGTACCAGTGCCAGCTGCCAGTGCAGCATTGCAGCGCACGGCCAGGGGGAAGGCTCCGGTTGTGACAGATGCTGGCTCGGTCTGCTAACTCACACCGTAAAGGCTGTGCGCTCTGCGGCACTGCTGTGCAGGTGTGGCTGGCTAAGGCTGCGTGGAAGAGCTGCTCTGAACTGGGAAGCAAAACCTAACTGTCAATTAACCCTGGACAACAAGATCCGTGACGGCACTGTCTGAGCATGTTTTCCTGCAGCAGCAGCCACAGGGTAGCCAGGCAAGCCCTCCTTTGCACGAAGATCAGAGGGGGCAACTTGGAATACTTTTTTGAAATGTTCTAAATTCCTAAGTGCCCAAGCTTGTCTGTGTGAGTGAGTAGTTGTGAATAAGGGCTGAAGAGCTGGAGAAGCGGACAGTTATTTGGCTAAAAATAGCAACTCATAAAACCATAATGTATATGGACAGTTGGTATGAGATTTGTGTATGTGACACAAGCTATGCTTTGTTTGTAATGCCATGTCTTCTTAAAAAGCTGTCTTCAGTCAAGGAAAAGCGGTATTTTCATCACTGGCTTAATTTTTTTGGCATAAATGATGTGTTTATAGATTGTATTGGTTGGTGAGTTTCTTAGGTAACACCAAATTAATAACTGGAGGAGAAAACCCAGAAATTCTCATGCAAAAAAATGACTCTGCTATCTTCTGTGGACTATAAGCTTGAGGTTGTGTGTTTCTGCTTGTGCTCAGGTAGTGAAAGGTTAGTAAGACACCTGTGGATTTTACAGTGATTCTTTGTACCTGATGGGAAGTAATGAAACGTGGTGAAATCCATTTCACACCTTTAACTCTGTCATTTTTGGGGAAAGCTGAGTCATAACCCACTTGGGGCTCTGCAGTCCATCCTCACTTCTTTCAGTGATTAGATTTTTACCCTTTTTCTAGCAAGTGTTTGAATGATCCATACACTATCACTGTATTAAATGATTTTTCAAATACGCTGAAAAAGCAACATTTTCTTACATAAGCATCATTTAATGTATCTAACAGATGTAGCTGTACTGCGAATGTCATGCATTTGTGGTTTTTTTACTTGTCGCCATTCAATGTAGGTATCTTCCAGAGTCAAAATCTGCATAGAAATGCTGTCTAGAGGCACATTGTTATTGCTCATTAAGATCATAGGTCATATGCTGTAAAACAGGGAGGTTCTGAAAAGGTGAAATAAAGGGAAGCTGCTCATTGTGGTGGAAGAGTGGATGGCATAACTGAGATCTGATAAGCATTATCAATAGACTTTTCCTCCTCAAGCTGAAGGACGCCCACCCACTTCAGGTGTGCTTCAGAACCAGTTGCTACACAAGAGAAGCAGGAAACTCAAAACATTTTATTTATGAAATAGCAGTGATAACAGTCTTAAGCATTACTAAAATCAAATGATTGTTGTGCTCATGTGTTTTAATATTCAGGCCAGGCTCCTGGTTTAAGACTTTCTGAGCAAGTGATGACTGAGCTTTTATTTTCAGTTCTGAGTCAGATGTACTTCATGTACATCTTTTAATATTTAGCAAGATGAATTTATGATTTAATGTTAATTGCTGAGCTGGTTTACAGATTTCATGAAAAGCCCAAATGAAGGGGAAAATGAAGTACTAGAGAACAACGGAAACATTAAGACTCAAATTCTGGCATTAAGGACTGGCACAGTATATTATGTTCTTTATTTATATGGGTATGTACGTAGGTACTGATCTTTAAGTACCTGTATGTGCAAGCTCCTTTTTAATACTGTAAATGGCAGTAAGGGTAGCGCTTTGCTTGAAAATCTGTGCATTTCTCTGCATTACCCCACCTTTTTTCTGGCTTTTTCCTTTCCGTCGTAGATGTAGTTATTAGATGAACTGTTTACAAGTGTGAATACTCTGCTTTTCACATTATAAAAGATTTTTGAAAAGGCTTTAGCAGATGTACATGCATTCAGACCAAATGGGTTTGAGCAAGCTCCAGCCCAAGCATCATCAATAGGAAATGGCTAACATCCAGCTGCCTTGGAAGTTTTATAGCCGTACATATTCCCCTAGCTTATACATTAAATACCACTACATCTTGGCATGGACTTCACATTGGTATTTTAAACCGCTGTGTCTAGTAGAAGTAGACTTCTGTCTGAAGTGTTTTCTTGAGTGCCTTGGGCAAATAAGATAATACCTAGTTCTTTGCATTCTGTAGTTTGACAATCACTTAAGTGTAAGTGCTTGTGTTAAGAGTCTTGAGGCATGGGACCTTCTCACATTTTCACTTTTTTTTTTTTGTTTTTACCATCTCCAAGTTTTACAGGGATGATGTGTGTTTAGACTGAGGTCACTTTCGTACTAGTTGGGTACATCTTATGTCTGTCATGTGATATAACTGATGCCACAATTAATGAATTCATTTTTTTCCACTGGATATTGACAAAGGACCAGCTTCAAAGTCTTCTAGAAGAGGTCAGTATTTTTTCCATTTTGTTACAGCGTTACCAAGGCACATGTCAAAGATCAGTGACTTAGATGTGTTCATTCAGAGAGAACCACAGAATACCCAGATTTGGTCAGTCTGGCACTCCACGTATGGTTTGTGAACTGTAGAGTACATATGAGAGAGACACTGAGAATGTGAAAGTGTGGTTTAGCACTGCTGTTGTCTGTATACTAGGAAGCTCAGAGCTCTTGAGCTTTGTAGTATGCCTTAGTCTCATATTAAAAATAAAACAATAAAATAAAAAAAAAAGGGATTGAACAGACCATGGAGAAGACCGTTTAGAAACGAACTCTGAAGTTTTCAAACTGTATGTGTAATACCTATGCACTTACGCCATCTCACATTGAACTACATTAGATGAAATCTAAAAATGAAAAGTAATCATATGTAAAATGAATTCTCAACAAGGAACCATGAAAAACTTATCTCATGAGCAGTGAGAAGTTTTACAGCTCCTAAAGAGAGCAAGTCACAGCATTTAGATATTATGCTTTTGCTTACAAAGGATTAGCCAACAACTTGATTTCCCCACCCCACCCCCCACCCCCCAATAATGTTGTAATTGCTATTCCTGCCTAGGCAATAAATGGATCAGAAAGCAGAAAAAAAAATAGTGTCTGGCCGTTGCTCAGCCTCTTGTATAAAGTTTCAGTGATGTTGATAACTTGCATTTCTTGTCTGTCTACTGGCACAGTGACAAGCACGCATGTCTGGTGTTACCCAGACTGTACAAGTGAATGCTGGATAGATAATATGAAACTGAGGACAGAGCTGAATTGTTTATATACATACAGGAAGCAGGGAAGGTTTTGTCTGTGCCTGTCTGGTGTTTGCCTCTCACCCACCTATTCTAACTATTCAAAGTAATACAGAGAGTAGGAAAGAGAATTTAGTCTTTGTTTGGCTACTTTCAGACTTAAACAATTCAGTGAACTTCTTACAGCAATCTGTAAAGTTGTTAGTATGTCTTTATTTTGTGTCTGCAGTAATTTATGGGTTTCCAGGAGGACAGAATCATCAAACATTCAGTATTGCTTCTAGCTTTTTCAGTGTGCCTTCTCTTCTGAACATCTGCTGCCAACGTAGACCCAGTATTTTATTCATTCAAATTTGCATTCCAAAACCCAAATGTGAATAGAAAAAAATCTGACATCAGAATTCCGGCTTATGCAAGAGAATCTGTTTTAAAAAAACAGAATTACAGAACTCTGTAATAAAAGCATGTAATATCTCTTCGTTCTGGTTAACAGCAACAAAAATCTGCTTATTTACCTGACTGTTAAGCCACATCAATCCATTGACAAAAGCATAATTTAAAATGAACGAGACGTTACTGGTGAGCATATTGATGTAAAGGAGTTCCTTTTTGTTTCTTTGTACAGCTTGTAACTTGGAACAACACTTTTTCTATTTGTACACAGATGCCAGTTTTTTCAGTGCCAAGAATGTTCCTTTCATACGCTATAAAGTTCTAGCAACAGTGCAACTCCTCTTTCTGGCAAGGGCTTTGTACGTGCTTGAGAGTTAAAATAAATCTTTCAGTCCCTTTTCTGCCTCATCTCTTCCCCCGCATGCTTTCATTCCTTGACCTTCAGCTGTGCTAAACTAATTTTCAAGAGCATTGTTTGACCTAATTGCTTAGCAGAGTATGATCATGGAGAAATCCCATATATTGTCTGCTAACCCTGTGGTCATATTTTCTTTCAAAGGAGCACATGACTTTAAAGAAGGTGACCACATTGGTGGAAGGGAGGGCTGTGTAGTGGAGCTGTCTGTGGAGGTTTTAGCAGCTGCAAGATCTCTCCTTTCTTTTTCTTTCATTGTTTGAAATATCATTGTCAGTGCCACCTTTTCTTCTTGAAAACCCTTATCCTTCATGCTGCACAGCGCTTAGAAGAGACACTCTTGAATCTGTGCCTGATCGAATCATTAATTTGTACTTTCCCCAAATGAAAAACACCTGGGTGTGTGTTCCTGCATGTTGTTCCTTAGAAGGCTTATGTGCAGGCATAGTGTAAATTTGAAATGCTCTGATGATTTGGAAACAGATAAATAATAAGAGACCAGAAGACAATGTAAAACAGTGATAGATATTAGCCTCCTTGTTCTGAAAACCTTCAAAGCACAGAAGCAGGCAAAAGTGGTGGGAAGAGAGGGAGCACAACTGGCTCTGGTCAGGCTCACACAGCCTGTAGTGCCTTTCTTACCTACGCTTTGCTGCAAACCTTCAGCCTTCTTTTCAATACTGGTGGTACTTTCTATCTAGCTCATCAGGACCACCTCTCAAAAAACTTGAAGCTGTAGGCTGCCGCAGAGTGAATCCTCCATCTGTTGAAACCTGTGTTTCCTGCCGTTGTTCGTTACAGTGATGAATGCGGGGCTATGCTGTGAAAACTCTCTTAACACACTTCTGGTTTAAGGTGTGCATAATGGTAACATAAATGAGTCAAGCGAAGAGATGTTTTCTCTGGCTCCTTTGTGAGGCAGATGAAGTTATTTCTGAGTGCGTTGTGTATGCCTGTCTTTACTAAAACAAGTCCCAAATTAAGTGGTGGTGCAGGAATTCTTCTGGCCAACAGAGCAGCCTAGTGACAGGAAAACCCACTTGCTAATAAGACAGACCTTCAGTGTCAAGTGTAAAGTTTTTAAGGATTATTGAAGTTAATGGTCTGCAAATTATGGTGCAAGGAAAAACATCAGTGTTTCCTAGCTGCTATTGGATTCATTAGCTAAATAAATTAATTGTGAGCTAATAATTTTTATCTTCTCCTGGAGGACCGATTGTGCCTCTGTAGGAGAATTCTCTATCATTGTGCAACACCTGATGAATTCAAAGCTGGTCTGTTGTAGCACTGAGTAGTATCCCTCATGCTGTCATCATGCCCCTGTTTTTTGAGGGGAGAAAGAAAGGTGAGGGGGGAGAGCTCTTCTCACTATCCCTTTCAGTTGAAAATTAGAATGCAAACTACATTGATTTTTTTTTTCATTTGTGTGTTTTAGTATTAGTGATCCCACTTTTTCTGTCTTTTTTTGTAACTTCTTTAAAAAATAAAAGTTAGGGGTAAAAAGGGTGACTGCCCTTTCAAATGTCACATGTGTACTGTATGCCATGTATTGTCAAGGGTGTCTTTTCAAATTAATATTATTCTTTTTATGCAATTCTATTGGTCTGTAATTTGTACTGTAAAGTTTTATGGCCCAAGGTCCTGTAGTAGGTCTTTTGGAGGTAATGCGAGGTAAAGGGAAATGAGAATATTTTTGTGAGGGAGCTTACTCCCTTTTTTTTCTTAAAAACAAGGGTGGAGGGGAAGAGGAAAAAGACTTTGTGTGCCTGTTTGTGGGGACATACAGGATGTACGGTATTTGGGTTTCTGTGCTTGTTTTTTTTCTTCCGTTTTTACCCCACACATAGATTGTTCTGTAATTGGCCAGAGGTCCTGTGTTTAGTCAGCTGCATAAAATGGCTTAATAATAAAGTTCTGTTCCCTCACCCAATTTTTCTGCTCATTTTGGGACATTAGGAACTTTTGAAAGCCTTTTGAGCTGTCTCATTTGAACCCAGCTTTCTTATATCTACTAAGTAATGTTATCTTTAATAGTGTTCATACACTGGTGGTTTTTCCTACATTGTCAAGAATGACAAACTCTGCTGACATAGAGAGAAAGAGGTATCTTACAGAAACAGTTTCTCAGCTACAGTTAGAGCTGAAACACTGAAAAAAGCAAGATACTGTAATGTGATGCTGCTTGAACTGAGAACTGAATCCGTCCTTTAGGGAAAGAGATGAGCTTTATGGGTATGGTTAACATCAGTTAACATCATGCTGTTGGTGGTTATAAAATGTGGATGTGTGTATTTGGGTGGCAGGTACCCACATGGTGGTAGTAGATAATGCACATTTATCAAATGCACCATGTAGCATTATGCTAGAGTTAGAGCAGGTTTACTCTAGTTTTACGGTACGTGTATGTAATGGCTGTGTCCTTGTGCAATGTGGAACAGGGTACTTAACTCTAAAAAAAGTGAAGCAGAGCTGCAAGTGTCAGGTGCTGCCTGGAGTGCTGCTGCTCACCTTCTCTTTTCAGTAGCTTCCCCGTGTTTCAAGGTTGCCCAGAGAGGCTGGTTATTCTTTGTAAAGCTCAGACCAGGTTGTTTAATACATTTGACAGCTTGCTTGTATGTGTAACTTTGTTTAGATCAATCGTTTTCTACCCTTTCTTTTCCATTCTGTTTCTTCCTTGTTGTGTCAAGGTTTGATTGTTTCTAGATGCCATCAGAAACAACATATCACTGCATTCTGGTCTATGTCTTGGATGTTACCTTTGTTTACATTTGCTTTTTGTCCTTTGCCAGCTATTCAATCTCAGCACCACACCTGTTGCCTGTTGGATTTTTTCCTTGACTTTATCTCAGAGCGTCAAAATGTACCATCCTGTCCTTATCACTTAATAAACCCCCAGAAGCTGGGATTTTACAAGATGTTGATAGTCATGAAAGGATGGCAACATCTTCAATTTTAGTCTGCAAGCACCTCCTTCATTTGTGATGTGCTCTTAGCCTATCTTTGTCCAGCATCCTGACCAGCCTTACGCAAACCTGGACTTACACAAAGCGTTTGACACTGTCCCGCATGACATCCCAGTCTCTAAACTGGAGAGACACGGATTTGATGCATCAAGTGCATCAGTGGATAAGGAACGGGCTGGATGGCCGCACTCAGAGAGTTGCAGTCAGTGGGTCAATGTCCAAGTGGAAACCAGTGACAAGTGGTGTTCCTCAGGGGTCTGTACTGGGACTGGCGCTGTTTAACATCTTTGTTGGTGACATGGACAGTGGGATTGAGTGCAGCCTCAGCAAGTTTGCTGAGAACACCAAGCTGTGTGACAGGGTTGACATGCTGGAGGGAAGGGATGCCATCCAGAGGGACCTTGACAGGCTTGAGAGGTGGTCCCATGCCAATCTCATGAAGTTCAGCATGGGCAAGTGCAAGGTCCTGCACCTGGGTCATGGCAATCCCAAGCACAAAGGCAGGCTGGGCGGAGAACGGATTGAGCAGCCCTGAGGAGAAGGACTTGAGGGTGCTGTTGGATGAGAAGCTCAACATGAGCCAGCAATGTGCACTTGCAGCCCAGAAGGCCACCAGTGTCCTGGGCTGCATCAAAAGAAGCGTGGCCAGCAGTTCGAGGGAGGTGATTCTGCCCCTCTGCTCTGCTCTGGTGAGACCTCACCTGGAGTACTGCGTCCAGCTCTGGAGCCCTCAGCACAAGAATGACATGGACCTGTTGGAGAGGGTCCAGGGGAGGGCCGCAAAGATGATCAGAGGGCTGGAGCACCTCTGCTGTGAGGACAGGCTGAGAGAGTTGGGGTTGTTCAGCCTGGAGAAGAGAGGGCTCAGGTGAGACCTTATAGCAGCCTTCCAGTATCTGAAAGGGGCCTCCAGGAAATCTGGAGAGGGACTTTTTACAAGGGCATGTAGTGATAGGACGAGAGGTAATGGCTTCAAACTGGAAGAGAGTAGATTTAGATCAGATCTTGGGAAGAAATTCTTCACTCTGAGGGTGGCGAGGCACTGGAACAGGTTGCCCAGGGAAGCTGTGGAGGCCTCATCCCTGGAAATGTTCAAGGCCAGGTTGGATACGGCTTTGAGCAACCAAGTCTAGTGGGAGGTGTCCTTGCTATGGCAGGGGGATTGGAACTACATGATCTTTAGAGTTCCTTACAACTCTAACCATTCTATGATGACTGTGTCATCTGCCTCAGAAAGTGGTCTTGTGTGGTAACAAGCTCACCTTGATACTTGGTGAATTCTCATCAGTTGAATTTTGTGATTTTTTTAATGCAGGCGTAGCTGGTTTAGCCAAAAGTTACTGGAATACTGCTTAAAAAGCAGTCACGAAACAACAGTGAAGCTGGGATCATTAGTATCAGAAGACATCTTACAGTGAATTTTTGCATCCATCTTGATTAACATTGCTAATTATTAATATTTATCTTACTTATGCATATGTAACTGTGGTGGAAAGTTCCGTTTCTCTGTAGCCATTTAGAATTTTTATTCTGAAAAGTGTAAGGTAACTGTGTTTTCACATAGAGTGAGAACATGTACAGAAAAGATTTAGTGTGCATGTCCAAACGTTTTTCACCTTCAAGTGCTCTGAAGGTCAATTTACCCACTACTCTCTTCCCTGCTCTTTGCAGTAGCTGCATTGCTTTTAAGCTCTTTTTTAGGTGTTTAGGATGTGCAGACTTTAGGGTTTTAGGCTAGAGAAGGTTATTCTGAACATGAATGAAGAACTGTTTCAGAGATGGGCTGTAACGTGGCCTTTTTATCTGCTCATAATGAAGCAAGAGTTGAATTAATGACTTTTTTTTCTTTGGAGACACCAGAGTTGGTCCTGGATACAACCTCACTGTCCACACAAACCTTCCTGCTGAAATTCCCAAGTGTCCAAGCTGCACACTGATACTTTTCCGGGATGAGAAGACTACGTGGTAAAGAAGTATATTTATTACACTAAGCATTTCTACTGGATTCTAGGTTATGGGGACAACTGTGGGTTTTGACCATTCTGCTTACTTGAATTGAACTCCACAACCATTGCAATGTGACCCTTTTTTTTGTTTTCTGTGGAATTTGGGTGTAGTTTGCCAGCAATGAAAGTGGCTGAAAATGTTTGGTGTTAACTTTGCACTTTTTAACATAGTTGGTTCAGTGCTACTGCTGGAAAATTAGTGCAAGAATGTGTAATCATTTCAATTCTGTCTGCTGAACTTGGTAATTCAAGGAGGAAATCACCTACAGGGAAAATTTTGTGACCTGTTCTGCTTTTTTTGTCTGTATTAATTCAAAACAGCGAGCTTTTATTTTATTTTAGGTAATCCATCTCTATAACTGCCCTATATAAAAATCAAATTTGATGTTTCCAGAATAGTATCCCAAATGTAGTGAAGTAGCTATAATTTATTTCAGTTTTGTTTCCCACCCTGACAGTAATTAATTTTCTGTAGTTGGAAGAAACTGAGCACTGTGGGAAAAGTACTGGAGCTTTTGACTGAACTCCGCATAAGTCCTAGCGAATCTCTCCTTAGTCACATGATATTGCATGACAAATAACCTGATCTTTGTCTTAGGTGGAACATCTTAAATTAATTGAAACTTCAGAAAATTAAGCTGAAAAATGGCTAGTTGCTGAGAAGCAAAAACAAGCAAACAAAAGGCTGTCATATGCTACCCCCAAAATATTTCCTGTTGACTCCTCTGGCTAATGTTAATGATTGGGATATGGCTGGCCAAGCAGACTTGTGTGAGAGGTTTTGCAATCACAAATGAAAACTGAGGGAGCAGAAAACGAGAACTCATAAGTATTTGCAAACAACCTTTTCTTGTTAATAAAAAAGTGGTATAAAAGAAGTTGAAAACAGTCTCGTGATACATTGACGTTCTAGTCTGCCCACTTTTTTAAGGTCTTTCCTGCCTCTTTTGGAGTACTGTCTTTGCAAGTCTAGTTGCAGCATACGGGGCAATATTGGCTTGAAGAATTTCAGCTCATTGCCATTTCATCCTAGGACATGTGGTAGCACATTCCTCCATGACTTGTGTGAACACTTTTTTTTTAAAAAAAATTATCTTTTAAACTGGCAATTAATGGTTAGCAGTAGATTTTGATTTTGTGACATCAGTTGAAGAAAAGGTGTGACAACAGGAACAAGTAGTTGGGCACGCGGGAAGGTAGATAAGGTATACACAGACATTTTTTCACCAGCTTCACATTGAGACACAGGAGGAACATGTTAGGGACCCTTTCTGCAGTGGCATAGGCTGCAGAATTGCTACCGTGCTAGCAATTAAGCCCAATAAATGTATGTAAAGTATATGAAGTTAATGTGAAAATTAAACTGCATTATGGAAAAATACTATTTTTGGGAAGCCTATGAGTGGAGAAAATTATAAATTGACAACGATTGCATAGACCAGTCTCTTGTTCTTCATAGTACTGCTTTTTAAAGTAATTTTACGTGCTTTCCTGACTTACTTAAGATGTTTGTCTGATTCATGGCCTACATAGGCCTTTGGACTTTGGAGCAGAGCTTTAGAATTCAAAAAAGTTGCTACTTTCCCTGCTTTTATTTTTAGAGTTCCAGTGTTGGCCTTTTTTATGATACCCTGTTTGTGTTGACGGAAGGTTATTTCTTCTGCTAGTCATGTGGCAAATGGGGAAAAGAGTTTCCGTATTACAGCATGAAAAATCATGCGAGGCCAGAAAAAGAGTGAGTATTTTCTTGGTGACGGTTTGGTTTCCACATGGTTGTGGGTTTTCTGTAATGTCCTCAGAAAAGGGCAGTGTCCCTTGTGCTTACTGCAATTCCCGTACCTGTTGTACTTGCAGTCGTGAGAAGAAAGCTATGTTTGTGCTGATGTACTGCTACCGGTAGCGTCTGCAGCCCGCTCAGCAGAGATCACCTTATCTTTCACGTGGGTGCTGCTTCAAGCCTTTCTGTCATCTAGTTTCATCTTATCATCACGTTTCTATCTCTGGTAAACCGTCTTCTTTCAGCACTGTCATGAGCTGGTTGTGTGCAGGGCTGTTTACAGCTGCATGGTATCTTTTTCCTCTGCTACTGCGTTATGTCTTCCAAAAGGATGTGGATTTTTAAGGAACCTTTGTTGGGAGGAGTTTGTACTCGCTGTGAAGACAGTTTGTACCTGCATCCCTGACAAAGGTTGTGTCTGCAGCAATGCCTGTGCTTACCCTGTTCACTGCCTAGTGAAAGCCTGAACCCACACAGCTATCCCGATTTCAGCTTGTTTACTCCAATGTTCTTTGAGACAAAGCTTGAGATAAATTTTCTCTGATGCTGAAGGTTTTTTTTTTTTATTTCCATGCTTTGAGAAAGCTTTCAAAAAAGAGCAATAAGTATCTTAAGTTGTACCTAATGAGTGCATTGAGAATGACAGTGAATTTAACCCTGAGAGGTGTGTTGTAAGAGGTGAGGCTTACTGGTGTGTCTGTTGTTGTTGCCAGGATAATGAAAAGTAATTCAGAAGCTTTTCTGACTCTTCAAGTGTGATTGTACAGTTTCAGACAGGAAGGTGTTTGGGGATTCCCTGTTCCATTTGACAGATTTTCATGTCAAGCCTACAAGTTGATTTTTGACTGCCAACCCCGCAGTAGTTACTGTGAGCTACGGCAGCTGAGCTCTGCTCTCTTTCTCTGTCGCCACCAACACGCTATCACTTCAGCAATGTTTCTGCCAGCTAGACAGTCTTATGGTTACACTCGGAGTAACACCTGTGCAAACACATTAATTGCTACAGAAATTTCGCTGGTGTTACCGTAGGAAACAGGAAGGGAGCTGTCTTTATTTGGTGACCTAGTGCTTTTCCATTTCTGGCAGTCTTTTTTTGTTTTTTTGGTTTTGTTTTTCTTTTCTAAAACTTGTTTTCCTTCTGGCACGTTTTTGATGTTCAGCCGTGAGGAAGCTGTGAGGCCAAAGGGTCTCTCGCTGTGAATATGAGAGAAGCACCTGACCTGGGAGGGGAGGGGGACTTTGCCATGCAACTGTTCCTCTGCAAATGCAAACTTGGGTGCCACCATGTTTTCTGGACAGGCTGCCAAGACCATGAGTGGTTTTCATTGAATTTTTTTTGAGTGCTGAGGGGTATTCCACATACGGTTGCTCACAGCTGGTCACAGTGGAGGTACCCCACAGGTTGCCATAACAAAAGAGTCTTTCTTGCAGTGACGGACAGTCCACCCAGAATGCTGTTCACACACCAGCACACTTGCCTTCCTGACATGTTGTGAGGCTCTTTGCCTCCAAGCAGGAGGCAGGCAAGGGTGGTGGAAGAAACCAAGATGTTCTGGGGACCCAGGCTTGTTCTCTTGGGCAAATGGGGTTTGGGTTTTGGGCCCATACCCTTGAACTGCATTGCGATAGGGAAGTTCCCCTCTGTTCTGGGAGCTGCTTGCTGCCCTGGTGCCGAGAGCCTGGGTCTGACCGGGGTGGCAGTGCCTGTGGAGGGCAGCATGCTGGATGCTTGCTTCTGGCTGGCCAAACACTTGGTCGTGTTCCTCCGCATAGTGGGCTCTCTGCAGTTGCCCCAGTGGGAGTGAGCGATTCGGAGGTGGTACGGACGCCCTCTGCGCGTCGTCTCCCTCCCGCCGGCAAAGGGCCCTGCCTCAGGACTGCCCCCTCTGCCAGGGGTGACACTGGCTTCACCAGCTCCTAGTCAGTGCTGAAAAAGCACAACGTTTTCTGTCACCCAGCCTTTTGGTACTTGGTGAAATTGACTGAGCAGCCAAAACAGTTCCAGAAACACTGTGGGGTAGAGGGATAGCAGGACTCTGATTTCAAAGGGAGGGTTCTGCACACTGAGCAACTGAGAAGCAGAAACACAAAGTGGCCTTGAGGCAGATTACTGAGGCACCATGAATAGGGAGGGAGCCATCCTAAGAAACGCCGGGCTGTCCCCCAGCTTCAAGGAGCTGCGTTTGAGCACTGACCTCCCAAGGAGCTGCCTTCTGTGGCTGGGTGTGAGACCTTTACGGGAGATGAAACATGAAAATGCTGCTTGCCAGACTCTGCCTCTGGCAGCACGGGTTTTCTTACTGAGTACAGCAAGTCCTTCTTAAAAGAATCTTTTCCCCAGGATGAAAAAGGACAATTAATTTGTTGTTCTTCATCAAACTAGTCTGCAAGGTCATTTGTAGCAAATGCACTACCACGCTGATCTGTTGCTCTCTTGTAGTTCCTCATTGACATTTTTTCCCTGTGTAAAGAGCTGAGAGAAACCCCCCACCAGAGCGATTTTTCGTTGACACTTCAACGTGAAAAAGAACAAAATTAAGCATGGCACTGGGGGAGAGCACATTGTACTGGCCTCCCTGAGACAATTTGTATTGAGCTGAAAAGCTGGTGGCTGGCAGTAGGAAAGGCAGACTGCTTGCAGTTTCCCTGGCACAGGGGTACATGCAGAAAGCTGTTGAGAGGCACGTGGTCATCTGACGTAACAGTTTTTGGTAGAGATTTGTGCTTCTATGAGAGAAACAATAGCAGTCCCTGCTAAGAGAAACCTTGTTCCAGGTAATGTTTCCAATAGATGCAACTCGTGCAGATGAATGCCAGCAGGACTAGGGAAGTGATGGTCCCCTGTACTCGGCACTGGTGAGGCCGCACCTCAAATACTGTGTTCAGTTTTGGGCCCCTCACTACAGGAAAAGACATTGAGGTGCTGGAGCATGTCCAGAAAAGGGCAATGAAGCTGGTGAGGGGTCTAGAGCACAAGTCTTATGACGAGCAGCTGAGGAAACTGGTTGTTCAGCCTGGAGAAGAGGAGGCTGAGGGGAGACCTTACTGTGGTCTACAACTACCTGAGAGGAGGTTGTAGCAAGGTGGGGGTTGTTTTTTCTCCCAAGTAACAAGCAATAGGGCAAGAGGAAATGGCCTCAAGTTGCTCCAGGGGAGGTTTCTACTGGATATTAGGAAGTATTTCTTCACAGAAAGTGTTGTCAAGCATTGGAACGGGCTGCCCAGGGAAGTGATGGAGTCTCCATCCCTGGAGGTATTTAAAAGACGTGAAGACATAGTGCTTAGGGACATGGTTTAGTGGTGGACTTGGTAGTGTTAGGTTAATGGTTGGACTCGATGGTCTTAAGGGTCTTTTCCAACCTAAACGATTCTATGATTTTATGACAGAAAAAGGAAGAAAATGCATAAATGGAATTTGGATTCTTGAGGCCAAAATAAAATGCCTCTCCAAACTGGATTTGTAACAAGAAATGCAGCAAAAAATTAGTTACAGCTTTGCTTGCACTACTGGAGCTAGAGTTGTTTCTGTCTCTTTCTTTGGGGAATACACCTTTGTTAAGAAGGCAGTAGGTACAAGAAAATTTCAGGAACAGGTGCTGTTTAATATGTGAAGTCTTTACTTGAAAACTCTATATCTAGAAAAGCAAAGATTAAAGTAGGCTCTGGCTGGTGAAGTGAAATACTTCAGGATTGTCTGTCATTTATTTCCATGTGCAAAAATACGTAGTAACTAGAACAACCATATCTTCCATAAGGCAGGCTGTCATTTGTGGGAAACTTTTTTTAATTAGAATATCGTGTAATACAGAAACATCTGACCAGAAATTTCCAGAGAGCTTTGATGCAGAGCTAAAATTAACTGAAAGCCCTTTGTACGATTCCAGTGTGTTAAGAGTACTCCTCTCTAAGCCTCGGAAATCTATTACATGAAGAGTTAACACTTTTAGGAAGTTAATTTCTTACGTTATTTTTGAGGAAGTCATGATAGCAAAGGGGGTGCGGTGAAATACCTCTTGAAGGGTGGAGGGGGAAGTGATGTGCAGGAAAAGTTTATTAGAGATACTGAAATGCTGCTGGGTGACTGGTTCTGCTTTTTTCCCGGGCCCTGCCCATCTTCAGCTGGGATGCAGTGAGGTCCTGAGTAGAGGGAAGATGAGGAACTGAATCTAGGGAGCACGCTGCTGGTGGTAGCAATGGGGAAGAAGTACAAGTCTCCTGCTTGCTCATTCATAAATCTCTAAAGCAGAGCGTGGCTGAGGGACGGACTTGTATACTCTCTGTAGGGGTTCTACCCTATAGTTTGCCAGCTTTAACTGGACAATACCAGCTTTCTGGAAAAATACTCTTGTTAAAGCTCCATTTACAAAGTCACTTGTGAATTCAAAAAATCATTGCTTTGTTTTGGAGCTGTGTTGAGACATGCTTCATCCCTTAACTAAGTGTCTCCAAGTTATCCCACTTGTTTTATCCCTGGTGTGGTATTACGTATCCATAATACATACAGCAGGAGGGTGGAAGTGGGGGCAGGGCCAGGTTATGTATGACAATTTCCAATTCTGCAGTGCCTGCAGTCTGCAGGAGTGCCCCTTGATTAAGACCATAATTTCTGTAGTGTTTCCTGTAGTTTGTGCACTCCTTTGCTCTCAGCCCTTGTAAGAGGGGAAGAAAGGATTTCAGTTGCAGCTTGCAGTGACTGTTACGCTGATATCCATGTGACTGCATTTTTATTCTGATGTCTAACTCTTAATCTGAGTAGAAGGAGCTGCAGCACTGAAAGCTGGAATTGATGTGTGTGAGTCTTTTGTAGACTGGCTGAATTACTGTAGAAAGTGAAACTTTTCCAATGCAATGTTGGTGATTATAAATACACAACTGTTTTGAATGACAAATCTCCTGGCATCCTGTTAGTTAAAAGCAAACTTAGAAAAAGGTTTTTTGTTTTAGCACAGAAGCTGAATTTTAGGAAACAGCTCTTTTTAGTAATGCTGGTATGGATTTGCAACTTTTTTTTTTTTAAGTTGTATTTATTCTCACTGTTATATTTGTTGAGCATACTGCTTGTATTAATGACACTATATACATTGCTTACAACAGCCCCCGACCATTCCTTCAATGTAGTGGTTCTCATAGCTTTTGTAAAGGTCACCAAAGTATGCATGTGGATTTTGAACTGCTTCAAAATACTGACCAAGTAAGAAATTGAGGTGTTGTTGAGTCAAAGCTTAGAGGAGAGAGTTTCTGTGCACAACATGAACTTACAGAAACACAGCTGGAGTCGAGGAAGCATTGTGTGCCCACAGAAGATCACCAAGAGACAGCTGCTGCTTCAGATGGACGACTGCCTGCACACATGCTGCCTTGCAGTGTAGCCCCAGTCCTGCTGTGCGTAAGCCAGTTGCTTTCTCTAGCAAGTTTAAGCTTGGGAGCTACTGAGTAGATTAATCTTTTATCCCAAGTACAGCTTAGAATGAAAATAAGGCACTGCTTGCCACTCGAGGAACTTAGCCCTTAATTAGGTTGTATTAATATTGGAAGTATGAAAGTCTGAATCCCAGATCATCAGATTCAGGTAAGTTCTGGACATTGCAGACTGCTGCTGTCTCCAGAGATCCTTTTGTTCAAATGACCTTAAATCTGAATCTCTGCATCCTTCCTGGTCTTTTCTTAAGGCACAGTAATTTTTCTACCTACATTGAGTAAAATACAGATTTAGAGTGTTTGGAAAAATACGCATTTTTAACAATGAGCTAGTTTATATGAAGTATAAAGCTAGAACATGATGACATCTCTGGAAATCACTTAATCCATTTCTTCGCTTCAAAAGAAGATCAACTCAACTGCTTATAAGTATAGAAAAAAATGTGCTGCATAGCAGCACTAACTGAAAAATGAAGCTTTTAATGCCCTTAACTAAATACATATTGCTGCGTTTTTCATGACGGGTCAAATCAAATGCTTATAGGCAGAAAGCATGTTAAAAACCATGCAACGAAATTAGTTGTTCTTTGAGAGGAAGTTGATAGCACTAAGAATCTGGAACACAAATGGATGGAATCCCAAAGGATACTGGTGGTGTTATTATTTTATTTCAGACAATTAAAGAGAGCCTTTAGGTTAATAAAATGATGATGCACCTATTTCTCATATCAATTTGATACGAGGTTTTTAATTTTCAGTGATCTGCTGTTATTTCTCATTTTCAGTTCTGGAAAAAGATAGGCAATCAGCCCTCCAAAGACTTGACGTTTTCCCGTCTTCTCAGATTCCATCTGGAAGTCTAACTGGAAGCCTCATTCTTGTTCCACAAGGACCACTCGTGAACAAAATGCATGCTTAACCTGAGCCCATGTAATTATTCAGGGGTTGTGCTCCAAATTTGCCATCTCTAGTGCTGCACAACAGCACTTTCAAATCCTACCAAAGGAGGAAAACACTGTTTTTAATGAAAGGAGTGAAGTGGCTGGTCTTGGCACCAGTGGTTTTCATCTACTGCTTTCACAAGTACACCATGATTGTTGTTGTAGCACCGAGGCCTAAAACAAAGTATTTTACCTGGTAAACAAAACCAATACCAAAGTAACAAAGAGCAGTGATGTTCAGTTCAGCATGTTTCAACATAAAAATGCATAGATTGAGTTGCTAGGTCACAGGCTCTGTTTTCCCTGGAAGGAGTGAGGTTGGAGTGTTATATGTTATGTTAGAGTTATGGGGGTTTGGGTAAAAATGGTTCAAAAAAAAAAAAAAATATGCTTGTCACTGTCTTCCCCCTCCCCCAGCTGTTGAATCTGTACTATGCACTCAGATTGGAGAGCATATGAATGCCCCTTCTCTTTCTGTCTTTGGAGTAACTTTTAAAAAATTATTATTTAGGTGCTGTAAGTTAGATGTTACATGCAGTAAGCCAAAGAAAAATTAATTTGCTCTGTTTTCAGGTAACTGTTCTATTCTGTGCAGTTACGGTGAGACTGTTGATACCAATATTTAGAATAATTGGTAGTGGGAGAGAAAGGAGCTAAAACACCTAAAGACAACCAGTGGAGATTATGTTTACATCTTTGGAAGAATAGTGGATTGGAATTATGTGAAACTTCATACATAAAAATCCTGGAAGGGAAGCATCTTGGCAAATACAGGAACTTCGGATAGTTTGTACTTTAAATGGGGCCGCACTTAAAAATGGACTGGACTGGGCCCAAAAGCAAACAGATACTGTAAATGTCCATGAATTTCCTACTGGAATACAATTGCCTAAGGAACAGAAATTTTTTTTTTGCATGTGGGATGGGGAGGAGGGGACAATAGAGGGGAGCGGGGAAGGAAGGCAGATACTTTCTATATTGATGCTGGTTATGCAGCAGGCTTTGTAGATTAATCCTTTTGCCAATGCCGCAGATTGATGGGTAACCACATGATGTGCCATCTGCCACTTAGCTGTTAAGTTAAATTTAGACTTTGTGCATACATGTTTTTATTTTTTATTTATTCCTTAAAACAATTGTTACAAGTATTATTCAGTTATCTAGATAAAACAGAGAAAATAACTTTAAAAGTAGTAGTTTTGTATTTTTCTGATATGAGATGTGTAGAAGCTTTAGATTATTAATTTACAGTTTACTATTTATTCCTTTATTTAGATTATAGTAAAGAATATGTTTAAAACTGTGTTGTTAACTTGAACATGGTACGAGTCCACCTGTTTCATACATCCATAGTTGAGAACTTGATAGGTTCTAATTATTTCTCTCTACATAGTAAATAAGCTCTACTGAGTGTTAAAGGTACTGGGAAAGTGTGAATGCCACATTTGGGGTGCAGCGCTCTTGTTTAATCCAGAAAGGAAGCCTAATTGTCAGGGTTGGGTGATTTGGGTTTTTTTTTTCCCAAGTATGTTTCTTTGATGTGCTTTGCCATTTTATTGCGAAGGTAAGCTAGGCAAGTTGGAAGGAAACCAAGTGTTGTGCTTAGGACATAGTATCTGCAGCAAGAAGGCGATTTGGAGAAGGGCATCTCTCCTAGGAGAGACTTTGGGGAGTACTGATTCACTTCTGTAATTGTGCCTCAGGAAGAGACCTGAGTACGTGGCGGTCCCACTGCAGTCAGGTGAATGTGTACACACAGGGAAAAGCAATAAAGAAGAGAGCAGAGCTGGAAGGAGTGAGGAGGAATTTGTAATTTTTCCAAGTTTTGGACACAATAGCTTAAATGCCTAAATCCAGCAAGGTACAGGAGAGGTGGACTCAAGAGTGCTGAGGTTGGAGGCGAAGCTGGAGGTCATGAAAATCTGGAATTAAGCAGGCTTAGTGAGGAAAATGCAGTGGGCTGACAGTTGTGAAAATAATGAGAAGGAAACCATTCAATTATCCTAAAAGTGCTCAGCAAATGGGATGAAGAGGGCTGAAGGCGGTGAACACCAGCAGTAAACAGTCTATGAAACCATGCAGCTGATTAAAAAATTGGTGTTGCAAACAAGCAGTGTTTCATTTGTATTGCAAAACTTTGACCCAGAAAGACTACTAGCAATACACCAAAATGTGTGGTGCCTGCAGTGGGCCACCTGGTGACAGCAAGCTTCATTTGTTGGATGTATTGTAACCAGGACATAATTCATGATTGAGGTGGAAGAAAGAAAGGAGGGTGAGTAGTAGGAGGTGTCATGCTCCAAATTCTCTTAAAATCTTGGACTTGTCAGTTTTGTTGCCCCTGCCATTACTTCTAATCAGGAGGTGGGAGTAAACTCATGACATGGTTGCAGCTATTCAAAGCAATGAAACATTTTATTCAAAGGCCTTCACTGGAAAGCAGGATGTAAATAGCAGTGTTACGTTTAACGGACAGGAGCTATTTCCAGTAATCAAGTGCTTCCCAAAATTATTCCATTGTATTGAGGCTGAAAAGAGAACTACTACCCAGAGAAACAGTTTGAAGACTTCCGTATGAATATGTAATACTGATGGATGCTTTAGAAGATTTAAGTCTTACACATCTACATAACATTTTGTATGAGGTATTGTGTTATGTCTCAATCATAAAGTAATAATTTCACATGTGGGTTTTTTTACTTACTTTGCATCTGAACTATATAAATCCCTTTTATTGGCTAGGAAAGAAAATTATAAGGGTTATTTTTAATGGCATAAGAAATTTGAAGATAATCTGGAAAAATAAAACTTAAATTCATTTTACAGTTATCTAAATTGAGGGGAAATTGAATCATAAGAAGCTTTTCTTTCCCTTAAAGGTGAAAAATCAATAAAAATGTTAAGCTGAATTTAAGACTAAGTAACGTAGTATCTAGAAACACGGGACTTGGACAGCTTCGGAGGTTAAGCATAAAGGACTGTTCAGAGGCTTTAAGATGCATCTTTCTTGCAAAGCATTTTCTCTGAACAGGCAGCTTTTGAAGGACTTACTGAAATCTCTCTTACACTATTGAGTTGTCATCTGCCAATTTGAGTTTATGGATGTTACCTCTTACTTAAAGTCCTAGGTAAACTTAGGCATTTAGTACTTTTAAACAATTGTGAAATGCTTTAGTAAGCCTTGACTGTGTCTCACAATGACATGCTTTGTGTGACAGTTCCGTTTGGATAATAAATATTTGTTAAGTATTGTATATACAGAAGACTCATACTTGGTTTGTACAGAGCTTTCCATTTTTCGCTGTAACTCCTGTATTCTTCTTCCTCATTGTTTTGAACTAAGACCAATGGTATCTTTAAATAGAGACAAATTTGTGTTCAATGCAGATTGAGTCTTCAGAGGTGATGTTCTTCATGTGATTTGTTAAATTTGCTATACATGTTTCTGTTTTAATGCTTGGTTATAATTTAATATCTTAATTATAATGTTCTTGAACACTGTTTACTTTTTCCTTTACTCTAATGTGTGATATACATCATGACTAAAGTATCTAAACATCCCTTTAAAGTGGTGAAGTAAGCCACAGTTTGGTCACATCTAATTGAATGTCAAGGAGATGGACTACATAAGGAAAACACAAATGGCCTCTATTTCAAACAGAACCTATGCTGCTATTTTTTCAAGTGTTTTCATAACTGTTTTCGCATTGAATCACACAATAAAGCACCTGTAACTTTGCTTTTTATAATTCCTTCCACTTTTCTCCCTACTCCGAGGTCATATGCTAATGCTCAGGAATCGCACAGAGCAGACACATATGGAACTTCATGGGGCGATCTGATGTTAACCAGTCAGAACACATTTTGCACACTGAAATCCAGTTCAGTTTAGAGCCCTGACTTGAAACAAAGCCTTTCTTAAAGTGGAAAAAAAAGTGAAGGCGCTGTCCTCAGGTCAAAGATAGGACTGAGCTCTCATTTGGTTACATAGCAGCTGTACTTGGCAAGGGGTATGCATTAACCTTCAGGCAAAGTCATCAGCAGGATGCAAATGTTGCAGGCTTTTTGACTCTTTCAATTTCTTTTTCAAGGTGCTATGTTTCTAATTAAAACCCTTTCAAGGACGGTAACTCAGTTACTGCTTACAAAGATACAATATACCAAATACCTATCTAGTCACTCCACAGTACAGTATATATATAATAAACTATAAACAAGATATCATACAGTAATATTTTATTTTTGTATCCTCTTTTTACAATGCTCTTGTCATGATGTATAAAGATGTACAGACATACGTACACAGAGAGTGAGTGAATGCATTTGCATGCATTGCATGTAAACAAGAGGAAAGGAGCCAGATTTATTTTTTTTTTTAACTCACCCTGTCTTCCACTTCACAAAATTAAGCCTAATCATCATGAGATTACATTTTTTTCTAAACTTATTTCTAATTGTGAACAATTCTTTGGTCATCTGCAGTTGAAGTTTACTGTCAAACTGCTGATACATGGGATCCATTTTCCATCATCTCCGCATGATGGACTGTACTGGTCATAAGTGCTTTTCAGCTCAGCAAATGTTGTATGCACAGGTGCGTGCATACATGCTCCAGCAGTTTAACTTGTTTCACATTAACTATGTTGGAAAATCTTTGTCGGAGTTCTCTGAGTAGAATGAGAAAATCCCAAGCAGATCAGCCCCTTTCCTTTAGGTAAGGGTGTTGGGGAAGGCCCTTGGGAAGGTGTACAGGTATGCTTGGTCTTACTTCCAACATGTGGGTACAATACACTAAATGTATTCCCAGACTAGCTCTCCTCACCCCTGTTTCTCTGAGCCAGCCAGAGCCATCTGATTCAGCTGGTCGTGTTTAACAGTAATTACTATTCTGGGGAGCTGTGTTCAGTGAGATGTGATCTTCACTGAATCTGTACGTGGATAATGGTCTGTGTAGTGAACCTTGGCAATGCCAGTCACACCCTTGATTGCTTGCTGTTTTAAATGCATGGCCCTGAAAGTGATTTAATACTATAATAAATAAACTGATGTCATAAAGACACTTAGTAACATAGTTTTCCATTCAGTACTGGATATGCCTACATACATGTAGACAGATAAAGAAGTAATCTTCCATATTTCCATCTCTCTCTTAGTCCATCATCACATGTAATTATTCCTCAAAAATTTTTCATACATGACTCAGAGCAATATAAATAGGAAATAATAATGAACAGTAATCAATGTGGTATCTTTCTTGTGCTCTGTCATAGATAAAGTTCTTTATCGTGCTGTTATGTCCTCCCTTAGGACTAGTGGCTCCTCTGGGTTTCTAAGAAAACAATGAAGAGACTGAAAAATCACTCTTCTGTATGCTTAGTAAACATCTGGAGAAGTCTGTTAGCAGCCTAATGAAATTGCAGAAAGCAGCAGAGCAACAGAGACCTCCAGTTTCATCAGCATAATGTGCTGAGGCTGACAGCACAAGAGGACTTCTGCAGGAGATAAATAAGCTGAAATGCCTGTTGAGTTGCCTGTAAAATAACTAAACCACAAAAATATGAGGTGTGAGCTTATAAAGTGCTGGAGAAAAGAACAGATTGGACAAATTCCCTACTTCTTTGATTTTTCACTTTCTGGTTGTCCCTGCAATCTGACTTCAGTTATACAAAATTATGGTAGGTAGCTTAGTCTGTGGGTATGCTTAAAAAGTTGACTTAGCCCACCTGCTTCTTCCAGTGTTTGAAACCTCAAATTCTGACTGCTTCATCTTGTGATATCATCTGTTATAGATACTATCAGAGTGTTGCTATTAATTTTATTAGTAAGTTTACAGTTACACTATTCAAATTGAATAGGCAGTACGGCAGAGGATTCGGTTGATTATTATATAGGCAAAAAATGGTAACTGATAATGCAATGTTTCTTCTAACTGGAAGTATTTCATAGAGTAGTAATACAGATTATTTTTAAAGCTGTTGGTTTTTTTTTTTTTTCTTAAAATATTACAAAAGGGAACAGTCCTTTTTATACTTTGGATGTTTTGGTAAAATAACAAACTATTTTATCATCACATACATTGGGTCACTATATTGGGATCAGGGTACTTCTGAAACTTGCTAATTTGACACCAAATGTTACTCAGAAAGTCAGAAATTAGGAAAGGGAAATTAAGAGACAGTTATGGAGTTCACAAGTGTATAAACACTTCTATGCATAAACACATCTTTGCATAACAAGGAACTCAGAAGTTAGGAAGTACCAGTTGTCAGTACATTTGTTTTTGCTTTATAAATCTGTCTCATTTTTCCCTTCTGCTTCCCCTTCCTTGCTGTCCTTGCTCTTTTTGGCTTTGCTGCTTTTCCAGAATATTTCTAAGGAAAGTGTATCAGCATGCGCTTTACTGATGAGTGTAAATTGCAATTTGATGTAAACTCCATACATGTTGGAAATGTACAGCACAATTGGATAACGTATGTTACTCTTCTGCCTTTGTACTTGCAGCACTCTACTATTTACAGTTTCATGGTCAAGCTTAATTAAGTCCTTTCTATTTGCTTTTTTATATTAGTGGTAGTTGGAAAAGACCCGTCCAACAGTGATCTCTGTGGTGCACCATCAGATTTCAGCTGGCTTATTCTCCAGCTTAGTCACTCATACAGCATTTTAGCAGTATTTTCTCTTTAGCTTAAATGCTGTATCACATGTAACTCCTCTTTCATCTCTTTTCTTTAGTACTGCTATTTTCATTTTCCTATAACAAGTGTTTACGTGCAGCTGAAACATGTTTACAGTGATCGATAGACTTCAGGTCCCTGCTGCTCTTTCTCCTACAAAGTAGTTAGGTGCTGTTCCTTCATGTTGCAGAGTGGTCAAGTACTTTGAGTGCTGCCACTTAGCCTCACTGTGGACTGTGAAAATGCATTTGTCCACCATGGACAGAAAGCAGGCAGTTCAGCTATCAACTGAGAGATGTGTGTCTGTGTCAGCACTTAAAATGTAAACTTTATTTACATAAATAAAAACTGGAAATAAAAACTGTGGACCCATGGAGAGAGGAACCCATGGTGGACCAGGTTTGCTGGCAGGACTTGTAACCCCGTAGGTGGAACCCCACGCTGGAGCAAGTGAAGAGAGTGAGGAGGAAGAAGTGGCAGAGATGTGTGATGAACTGACCGCAATCTCCATTCCCTGTCCCCGTGTACTGCTCGGGGGGAGGAGGTAGAAAAACTGGGAGGGGAGTTTTTCTACTGGAAAACTGTTTTCCCAAAGCTGTTAAAAACCCAAATACATAAAATAAAAAAAAAACCCCAACCTTAATCATCTGTCCAGGATCCATGTATCCTTCAGTTACAGGTGTCCTGTGATGTTCTCATCTCCATGGTGTTTGCCATTTCTTTTCAAAGCTCTCCAGTACTTGGAGGGCTTGCAGCTAAATGATACTTTTAGCATTATCTCAGCATCTGTGCTAGAGAATTAAACATTGCAGGGTAAGGGAAGGAGCATTAAAAAAAAAAAAAAACCCACTGTACAAGCATTTCCAACTTATAGAGCCTAAACAAATATGGTACGAGCTTATCAGTCAGTTCTGCATTCATTCCCTATTTGCCTGTACTCTTTGGTTGGCTGCAAAATTAAAAACCTGATTTGGAAAAAGGGCCCTTAAGTTCCCTAGTGTGCCCTCTGGGGAGAAAAGAAAAGATGTGCATGCACATCTAGAGAAACTCTACTTGGCAAGTTACCTTGTTCTAGTGTATCTCAGTTTCTTTGTCTGTCAAGATCAATGAAGATTTTTTTCTTTCAGGCCTAATGCAGCACAAAAGCTGCTCTTCCATGGAACAGGTTGTCTTTTGAGTATGGTGCACATGAAACACCACCACTTGCCGGTCGCATCTGCTTGGAGTGCTCTATTAACCATGGCTTACCCCACGCTGCTAATGCTCACAATAGCTTATCTTCTCAATGGGCTAAGTGTAATACTTCGTGCTAGTGACTCTCAGCTGTGGTACTCTAAGCATTATACAAAGAGAGGCTCTCAAGTGCCTTATAAAGTTTACTGTCTTTTTCAAGACCAGAAAGAGGGAGAGAGAAGAAGGAGGGGGAAGAGGTTGCCTCCAATTTGGCATTGCAGCTGAACTGAAGATGTCGTTTTGCTTTATTTAGAAAGTGGAGAGGGACTCAATGTAGCTATGACCCTTCAGGTTGCCCAGAGAAGTTGTGGATGGCCCATCTCTGGAGGTGTTCAAGGCCAGGTTGGATGGGGCTCTCAGTAACCTGGTCTAGGGGAAGGTGTCCCTGCCCATGGCAAAGGAGTTGGAATGAGATTATCTTTAAGGTTCCTTCCAACCCAAGCCATTCTATGATTTGCAGTTTGTGGAGAAATCTTCCTTTCCTCTGAAAAAGACTCAGTTAGGCACTGCTGCCTCACCAGAGATTTTTGTGAGAGTCCAGCTGTGGTGGGTTGACCCTGGCCGGACACCAGGTGCCCACCAAACCGCTCTTACTGCTCCCCCTCCTCAACTGGACAGGGGTAGAAAAATACGATGAAAGGCTTGTGAGTCAAGATAGGGGCAGGAAGGGATCACTCACCAGTTAGTGTCACGGGCAAAACAGACTCGACTCAGGGAAATTAATTTAATTTATTGACAATCAAATCAGAGTAGGATAATAAGAAATAAAAAACTAAATCTTATAAAATATCTTCCTCCTACACCTCCCTTCTTCCTGGGCTCAACTCCCCTCCCAGTTTTTCTACCTCCTCCCCCCGAGCAGTACACGGGGACAGGGAATGGAGATTGCAGTCAGTTCATCACACATCTCTGCCACTTCTTCCTCCTCACTCTCTTCACTTGCTCCAGCGTGGGGTTCCACCTACGGGGTTACAAGTCCTGCCAGCAAACCTGGTCCACCATGGGTTCCTCTCTCCATGGGTCCACAGGTCCTGCCAGGAGCCTGCTCCAGCATGGGCTTCCCACAGGGTCACAGCCTTCGTCAGGCATCCACTTCCTCCAGCGTGGGGTCCTCCATGGGCTACAGAGTGTGTATCTGCTCCACCGTGAACCTCCATGGGCTGCAGGGGGACAGCCTGCCTCACCACAGGCTTCCCAGTGGGCTGCAGGGGAATCTCTGCTCTGGCACCTAAAGCATCTCCTCCCCATCCTTCTTCACCATCTTCTTGGTGTCTGCAGAGTTGTTTCTGTCACATATTCTCACTCCTCTCTTCCAGCTGCTGTTGCGCAGCAGGGTGTTTTTTCCCCTTTCTAAATACCTTATCCCAGAGGTGCTACTGCCATCGCTGATGGGCTTGGCCTTGGCCAGCAGCGGCTCCAACTTGGAGCTGGCTGGCACTGGCTCTGTTGGACACAGGGGAAGCTTCAGTCATCTTCTCACAGAAGCCACACCTCCAATTCCGCCCACTACAAAAACCTTGCCATGCAAACCCAATATATTATTATTATATTATTATTAGCAGAAGCAGCTCAGATGCCCTTCATGACAGGCAGCAATACATGGGTGGTGGTGGTGACTGATAGAGCTGACTGATGCTGAGATGCTGCTAGGAGAGGAAATCATCTGCTTGATTGGCCTTCCCTGCTGCAGATCTCTAAGGAAAGACAGAGATGTCCCCAGTCTGCTAGTAACTCTTTTATTGGGAAAACAAATGGCTCTATGGTTGAGTTGCAGTTTCTTTCACGGGCTTATCTAATAGTATTATGTAAGTCTCTTTCTATTGGATTTGTATAATTTTAAAAAGGAAAGCAGACAATAAAAGCAATTGGGTCTTAATATATCATGTTTTCTGAGTTAAGTAATAAACACAAGATTTTTAAAATAGAAAAAAAAGTGTGTGTCAGAAACGTGCCAAGACATCTTATTACTCTGATGTCCGCGTAACGCATTTTCCTGATTCCTGTGCCCTGCTCACATTAAACTTTATCTTTGGAATGCAGTCCTCAGAAGATGGAATGGAGAATTCCCCCATGCTTGCCCTATTGTAGCAATAAATACTAGAAAATTGGTCCCTGGGGGTTACTTGAGCATCTCTGTGTCCAGCTTGGACCTCTTTTGGAGGGTTCTTGGGGCAAGTGTTTCAGTCCTCACAGAAGGAGCTAGCTGGGAAGAGCTGGTGCAGAAGGCTGGGAGTGGGGAGGAGTACAGGGTGTCTGCCACCCCTAATCACTGTGATAATCCTTCTAGAAAAAATGAAAGGACTTTTTTGTTTTTTTCCCTTTGATTCCAAAACGTCCATCTCTGTAGTTAAAACTGTCCATAATTCATGCTAATGAGTAGTTGTTTTGTGATCCTGCTAAGCCAGGACCAATAAAGGGTGGAATGTAGGCGCTTTATTGGTGATTCCATCACCTCTCTGCATAACTTTTGCATATATGTATTGCAAAGGACAGTGTGTGTCATCTTACGATGTAAAAAAGATAAGTACTTGTTCTGAAGCGAGCCTGAAAAATCACTGGATGTGGGGATACCATGCCAAATGTCCCGAAAAGAGTGGATTTAGAATAGTAATTAACTGCTGGTTGAGTAAGAATTACAAGATCACAAAAGAAATTACTGCTATTAGCAGAAGTATTTGTTCTCACATCAAGCTGTCATCCTGCTTTGCTGTTTAACCTGATTCTGCCACGCGGAAAAAAAAAAAAGTCAGATACTCTATTAAGTGTGAATTTGTGATTTACTTTAAATCAAACCTGCAAAAGCAAGGGAACTTAAAAAACTAAAGTTTTTTTCTGGCTTTGAAGATGCTGTATGAATGAATGCTGGATCTGAAACTATAAGATCTGTCAGAGAATATTACTGGATATAAATGTGTTAGCCCATACAGAGCTGACTTCCAAAAGCTTGTCGCTGCAGTTCTTCAGGTTAAAGCCCAGTAAATACCCTTTGATTTACACCTCTCCTCTGCTTTTAAAACAGGAGTTTAGTGGGAGTTGTAAAATAGTGTGCCTTATGGATCCCAGGCATGAAATAGCCCTTTTGATTGCAGCTTAAGTGTGATCTGCATGGGCAGCATTTAATAACAAACAGCTAATTACGGGGTTATGTGCTGAATACCACAACAACAATAAGAAGGTTATTTGGTGTATAACTGGCACTTATTCTAGATACCTGTGAGTTGGTAACTTTCTTGCAGTCTTGAGCAATGTGAAAGATTTCTGGAGCCTGACATCCTAGTAAGCCATGGATGGGACCAACCTGTAAAGTCATGTGGTTTTTAAACAATGTATTTGTCTTCTGATAACATTTTTATAGGGAATTGTGATAGCTCAGGATATCCTTCAAACAGGTGGTTGTAGTTGGAGAAAAAAGTAAAAGACTGAAAAAATAAAGCTACATAGCTCAGAAGAGGAGGAGAGAGGAGGTCTACTTGTCTTACCTGGTCCCCTTTATTTCAGTAGGTTAGCCTCGTGCTGTACCGTAATAGTTGACCTATTGCTAAAATAAGATTAAACAGCCTCAGAAGCATAAAGTGGCTTTGGGGAATGGTGTAATTCAAATATGAATAATACTATGGAAAAGTCATCTTTCTTTAGCTTAGAGGTCCACAGTTACTGCGTGTTTTAAAACACTTGCAGAATGTTTTTTAGTTAGAAAGAAGCCCAAAATGCGTTAGTCTGTTCAGTGAAGAAGCATTAAAGGAAAAATTCTGTCATGGGCTAAAGATTGGAAATTCAAATACCAGAATATTCGAAAGTCAATGATAGATGGTTTGTCAGTGGAACATAGATAACTCTTAATCCCAGTCTACTTTTACAATTACATCTTGGATATCAAAATGTATTGTATGTCTACGTACTTCAGACTTACTTTTAGGCCGCACCCTCTCCAGAGCTGATGTTAGCAGTAATTCTGTTTTTCAGTCTTTAGGTTTTGTTGTTGTTGTTGGGTTTGTTTTGTTTCCATTGTGGGTTTTTTTGTTTGTTCGTTTTAAAGGAAGCAGTAGCTGTTGCCAGACTTACAAGGTAAACATCAATAAGAAAATGGTTAGCCACGTAGCATTCAAACCTATGGATGAATCATAAGCAGAAATACTTTTCTTCCTCTATCAGGCAGTTTAGCCTTCTAGGCTGAAAGCCATCCAGGTAGCCAAAAAGCGAGCAATGGCTCTTTACTTCTGGTCCATGAGTAGCTTTTCAGAGTTGTGGTGATGCCTGTGTCTGTCTGCTGCCTGACTTTGCAGTTTCTCTGGAACTGTGAACTTTCTGAAAAGCTGTTTGCTTTTTAAATAAAGCTGAATACCTCTGTGAAGATGTGCATGTTGTGGGGGGGAGAGTGAGAGAATCGCTGCTTTTAACCTCCCTGCCCCCGTAACCAAGGGCCAAAAGACTCTGCATTTCTGTGCAGCAGCGCAAATACCTAAGTGCATGCTCCACTCCAGCTGGCTGTCCCACAGTGCAAAATTGCTCAGACTTTGGAGATCAAACCCAGAGCCACTGTTGCAGGAAGAGTCGTGGAGTTGAACTGAACCCCACAGGGAGGGTTGATGTACTTTAAGGTATGTGGTCTAGCCCTCTGCTGCCAGTTTAAGGTATCACAGATCTTCCAGAGGTCCCGTGCCTTATCTGCCAGTCCCATATAAATGTCTTAGGTGTCCAAGAGCATCTTAGATAGCACTAGCTGACCAAGTTTAGGCAAGTGAAGCAGGTCTTCCAGCCTACATGTAATGGGGAAGAGGATATGGTGAGGTCTAAAGCACTGCTCTGTCCACTGCAGTTTGTAATAACGTGTTGGGCCCTCTCTGGTGAGCCTGACCCTTGATGACCTTTGCCAGGTTCACCAGACAGGGCCCAACACGTTATTACAAACCGCAGCAGAGAGAGCAGTGCTTTGGATTCAAATTTTTTTCATGCAACATAAAGTCATCTCACAAGTTCATGAACTGATTTAATGAAAAAATAATAAAACTTGAATGCTGATCATAACATTGAAATAAAACTAAACCTCAAAACTGAAAAGACTGTCGACTATTTCTCTTAGAGTTTATTTCTCTCATGGCTTGTGGCTGCATTCAAAGGCTTCCCATCTGGTGGCAGCTACTCTGGCATCCCTTTCTAGGAGTCCATAGGAGAGGATCCCCCTCTGCCCTGCCTTCTGCAGGTGACAGTCATTTAGCCTTGCCCAACTGTGTGTCCCAGTTCAAAACAATTTGTCACTCAGGATTCTGTATGGGGCAGCATAATAATGGTGGCAGTGGTGACCCAGCAGCATAGTGTTCTCATCTGATCAGCCCTCTAAATTAAAAAAATGTGAGTGTGATTTTCCCTTACGGCATTTTATTATCTTCGTTTATTGCATAACACTGTTGCTGATCAGTTATCATCTTCTGTTTTCTATCTGTCATGCGTTCCTTAATTGCTTAATTACTTAGTCGGTGTATTTGGCACAAGTTCATTCTTCAATAATAAAGTACTGTTGTGCATTGAGTTCATGCACGAGATGTGTAGCTTTTGAGTGATTCCCACTTGGCACATTATTGTTTTGTGATGCCCTTTTTGTGGGTGATGCATCTTCCTAGAGATCTCTGTCAGATGTAATTAATTAACCACTAATACAGGTTAGCTCCTCTTCCAGGTACTGAGTGTATCTTAGCTTTGATTTAACCGCTATTCTATGTCTACTTCAGGGGACACCACTTCTTCAGTTAACAGGGTAGGCTAACTTCAGAAAATTTTCTCATTGGTATCATTCTGTAATTCTGTGAATCCGTCGTACAGTGAAATAAACCACGAACGGAATTGCTAGAGAATCCTTAGCAAGAGATTAAGAAAACTTGAAAGGAAAACTCAGCAGTATTAGAAATCCTGTTCTTGCTTTAACTCAGCATTAGATTTCCTGGAGATTTCTGATCTGAATCAGTGTGTACATACACGTAGCAGCAACAGGCTTCTACATCAATGATAACGTGCTGGAGTCAGCAGCTTCCTGGAGTTTCTTCTGGTTTGTAACACAATCACAGGTTTTTGTTCCTCAGTACCACGGTACTTTTCTCACCTTCAAACTCTTCCTACTTAACAAGATGATACAATAACTGTAATTCTTGATATTGCTGTATTCAGTCAGTGCTTTTAAAACTAAAAACCAAAGGAGTGTCCTGAAACCCAGTATTGTTTTAAACTTTTAAAAAAACAAACTTGAGGATAGATAAAGTGAATATTGACAGATCATACAGATTGGAAGAAACTAAGGACCGTCTTTCTTGCAGAAGGAAAAAATGATCCTCAGCATGCATGTGAAAAGAGAAATCCAGAAACCGTTACTTTTCCCCAGTAATCCCTGATGCACATATTTGTCAAAAATCCAATGGTCTACACAAGTGTTATCTTTTACTTACGGATATGCTGAAATGTGTGGGTACATGTTTGTGTGGTGTAGAAGCCGTATCTTAACTTACCTTTTCTGCCTTCTCTGGGATTTTTTTCAGGTATTATTCTAGATTGCATAAAAAGCATTAATGTACTTTAGTAGAGTTGGCAATTCGGAGGTACAGCTGTTTTCCCCCACAGTAGTAAATAGAGGCTACTCTTAACTTCCTTGAACTAAACACTCATCTTCATTCTTTCCCCTCCCTCTTTTTTTTTTCTTGTTGTTTTGTTTAGTGGGCAGTTTGCTGTAGTGAAAAAATGCCGTGAGAAAAGCACTGGTCAGCAGTTTGCAGCAAAATTCATCAAGAAACGGAGAACGAAATCCAGCCGGCGCGGAGTGAGCCGGGAAGATATCGAGAGAGAAGTTGGCATACTAAAAGAGATTCGACATCCTAATGTGATCACGCTGCATGATGTTTATGAGAACAAAACAGATGTCATTCTTATTCTGGAACTGTAAGTATCTCTAGAGACCTGGGGAGGAGTAACAGAATATTTGTTTGCTTGTTTGTTCTAAAAAGAAAAATATAGATACTTTCTCTGAGAATCACAGAAATTTAATGGATGTTCCTTACCACCCCAAAAGAAGATAGATAGTAGCCTGAGAATTTGTTATTTTTAAGTCAGACTTGTAGCTTCTTGACTTCTACACATATTTTTCATTGTAAATGCACTATGAAGGTTAAAAAAAAATGCAGCATATTCAGGAATCTTTTCTGCTTATTACTTTAATCATTGTTGATGTTATGAATCCAGAAGAATAACCTGGAGCTAAATAAACTGATCTGGAGATAAGAGCAGAGGGAAATAGAGATTCTAAGTTGAGGTTACTTTAGCAAATTTTACTGTGTTTTTTGTTGGTATAAAGTAAAGTAGCATCGCTGAATGCTTTTTCTCTTTTTAACCCACGTAACAGAGAACAGAATTTTCCCAGTTCTGTCCTGTTGAAATGTAAACTGAACTTTCATATCCTTGTTTTAGTTCCTATTTTTCATCCAAGGTTATTGCTAATGGATTGAGGTAAATATGTCAGCAGAGAACACTTCTGCATTGTTTCAAGTCTTCAGGTTCCTCAAAAATTGCAAGTTTAGAAGTTAAGCACTACTCACCCTTGACAGTTTGGCAGTGTCTGCTGGTGGGACATGCATGTCTTTACATTGTTTGCATGCCTGAGATTGTATTATTGCCATATTTGCTCTGTATCAGTTAAATGTGCTTTAGAGTAAGCATTCCATGCAAGCAGATGATTTGCTACCAGAATCTTGGGCAGCACTTGTGTCTTTTCCTTGGCTGTTCATGTGATTTTTCTTATATAGGTTATGTCTTCCTGTTTATTAGCTTTGGTAAATGATGTTTCCACTTACCTTATAAGGATACTTTAGTGTTGCACGCTTTCAGTAACACATGTATAGATTTACAGTATAGGCACGCTTTCAGTAACACATGTATAGATTTACAGTATAGGCTTAAAAAGAAAACTGGGAAGTAGCATGTGGAGTTTCATCTTTTCTATGGTATGTACATGCATGATAGTGCTTTGTTATATTAGAACATACTTGCACACTTCTAGCCCAGCATGTGATTGTTTACTGTGGTACTTGTAGTGTCCGTTGGTTTTTCAACTCCATAAGTATACACTTGCATTAGTTTGTCAACTTCGGATAATTTAAGCAAGTATTATTTTAAAAAACCTAAATTATCATCCTGTGTGAAGTAAAACTTCCTTATCTTCCTGTTAGAGTATCTACCACTCCTGTTCTTTGTTCAGAACTCTTCAAATGTGTTGTGAATACACTGCAAAATCAGTATGATGCTTCTTCCTCTCCCCACTTCATACTAGCTCTCACATTCTTCCTGTCTATAACCTTACTGTCAGTGTATTGCTGCTTCTGCGGTGCTTGCTTTCTGCTCTGTAATCTGTCTGGATGAAATCAGGCCAATGTCTGGACAGGAAAGCTCTGAGGAAGACTCGGCAATCATGGCCAGCGCCAGGACAAATGGGGCTGCTCCCCCCCACCCCTTTCCACATGAGATAAGATCTCTTTTGGCAGCAAGGTTGCTGTGTGTGTCTGTGTGTACCTGCTAATGTTTGTTGAATGGAAGCAGATACCGCTTCTCACAACATGTGTTAGTATTTCGTAAGCTTGATAGTGTGAAGCTCGGCAAACTATTTGTGTTGCAATTTAGCTAATTGTTTTGCCTAGTTAAAAATCCCCATATAGTTTCAGTTGGAGACTGTTTTTTTCACTTTTCCGAACTTCTATGTGAGTCTTTCAAGTTGAAGAAGTGCAATTTGGGATATCGCATTTATTTAGTCACAGGGTTGAAGAGGAAAAGGTGACACATTAGCGATCCCTTTGTAAACTGAATATACTAATTGCTGTAAAGTTTTGTAATTCTCAAAATCACTATGTAAAGATATTGAAAAGGCAAAAGATTGTCATTGTAATTGCATGGTTAGACACTTAAATATGTAATTCCTTTCTGTGAAGATTCTAATATTCATATTTTGCCTAGGGACCTACTCCCCCAACATTCTTTCTTCTTACAGAACAATTTCAAACAAAACAGAAATAAAGCTGAAAGCTCATTAAATAACCTGTTTTGCTGTCCTCAGAATCCATCCTAAGTGGCCGTTTTGCCTTCTGGTTAGAACATAGCATTGTTCCTGGGACTTGTGTTCCTTTATGACTGTAAGGTGAGACAGTATACCACAAGCAGACAGGATTTTGTGTAACTTATCTTTTCTAGAATTGAGAGAGAAACTAAAAATCAGCATTCCAGCTATGTATGGGAAGTTCACAACAACAACAACCTAGAAGAAACACTGATTTCTTATGAGTAAGCAAATGTAATAGCATGAGCAGTGATGAGGAGAAGTATCTCTGGTTTCTGTTCTTGGTAGAAGCGGCAGCTTACAGACATCAAGCCACAGCAGCTGCCCTTTTGGTGGCTCCCAGTAGATGTTAATGTGCACAGTCTCAGGGCAACGGTGTCTGTTGCCTGTTCACTATTGACTTTTATCCCCCAGTTCACCAAGAGGTTTGGAGTATTGCATGCAGCCTCCTAAACGTTTTTCTGCATTATCAAGCATCTGTTTCTGAGAGGTGAATGACTGACTGTAGAAGTTTTCCCTTCATTCCCTCACAGCAAATGTTATGTCAGCCAGCAAAGTATTCAAGGTGGTGATTTGTATGCAGAAATGTGTGGACAGTTCATTAATCATTGCTGTGGGAAGGTCCTCACAACACTGAATGGAAAACAGAGCTGCATATCAAAAACTTTATCTACATAGGTGCTTGGAGGTTTTTCTCTCAAGTACCTTACATCAGGAAGCTGACTACAAAAAAAAAATCACAATACATCTAGTTTCTGAAACTTTTAAAAAGATTCAGCAGTCACACATAAGCATGAGATATCCTTGAAAAGCCTTACTTTATTACAGTCTTTGGTATATTTAGAGAAATTGGGCATTTTTTCGTATTTCTAGGTCTTACTTAGTGGCAAGTGTCTCCATGATTTGGAAATAACCTTTGAAATTCCCACTCTGTGGATTCTTTCATCATCTTGCAAGGAATGCCATGCATATTACATATCAACTGGAAAATGCTGTCGCTTCATCATCTAACTGTAATAGTTTTTTCTCCTATCACACAAATAATTTAATTAGTCAGAATTTTATAGTACTTTTTTCTATCCAGCTGTAGCAACTAGTCTCTGTTATATGTTAGCAATACTAAGCTATTTCCAGTGAGCTCTGCTGAAGCCATCATTTTATCAGACTTCACAGACTAGAAAACACAGATGCGTGTGTTGCACAGTGATAATTATTTTCTTTCCTCAAGCACGTTTTGCACCTGCTTGGTTCCCCTTTCACTGGCCTGCTGGTAACCTTAGATGCATAATCTCTGTCTCTTCTATTTTGTTTTTCCTTCCACTTTATTATGTCTTCATTTAGACTGCAGACCTACAAAATATACTCAGTATGTGCTGCTCTGTAGAGCCTTGGTTATGGTTTTTGGGTGCCACTACAGAGCGTAAGTAGCCTTATCCTGAATTATATAGCAGTTCCTTAGAACGCTCAAAAGTAGTGCAGATGGTCTCACCTTTTAAAATGGCTTGCTAGCAATAGCTGACTATATTCACTGGGAAGCTATGGATGGCATTAAGTATCCATATTTTCCTCTGCAAAAAAATATACCTTCATTTCTGAATTAGAAATCTTTATTTAAGACCATTAGCTCTTGTAGCATAGTTCTGAGTGATGAATATCTGTTTCTAAAATTCAAAAAAGGAGGAGAAGAAAGCTTTGAAAGTCTTAGCTCAGAAAGTGAGGAATGACATTAACTTACAAGTGACTGCGTATTAAATACTAGGTTTTATGCTTTTTTAAAAAGGGAGTTCCTGTATACTTTCTTTAAAATTTAGTCCTGTGCATCCCAGTGTCTGAGACAGAATTGCCACGTTATTGGTGCCTTCGTAATATTAACCAAAACAGAACAGAGCAACGAGAGGATAGATCCGTGTATAAAAATTCTGATAATGTCATGAGTTGTTCATTGAAGAGTAAATAAGAGCAAATAACAATGAACTCTTTAAATTCCTCTTCTGTCTTATTGGGGAGTTAATTTAACTTGTTACATTTATAATAGCTTGGCTTCCAGAGAAGCTTGAAGTTTGCACAGAGCTTCTTTACTTTTTAGTTGTCTTTTGATAGAAATAGCTCAGAAGTTTTTGTTAACTTTACGTGTAAGTCATAAGAAAGTTGTTCTTGAGTGGCCTTGTACCAAATTTTGAGAGGAAGGTTGAATCTTTGGTGCTTACTGGGATGTAACAGCAGGTGAGCAAACTCTGCACCGCTAATTTGTACATGTTGCGTCACCTTTTGACTTCGAAATCCTGAATTGTAGACCTGCAGAGAGATGCACAGAGGACATGTAGACGGGTAAGAATTGAAGGCCTGACAGGGCTGAAAAGAAAGGAAAGCCAGTGTGAGTCTGCAATACACTGAGCCCATCTCGGGGGGAGAGCACTTGGCTTCTGGGCTATCCAGCCCTGAGCAAAATGCATGCTGATCTTGTATGCTAAACCTCAATGCTCTTCATACATTAAATTTGAATGTCTGAGGCAGGATCACGATGCTAAGGCACTCCGCTGGGCCAAAGTATTGGTAACCATGTGCGTTTTCCAGAGTCTGGGCACTTAGGGAACTTCAGTGATGAAAACAGCCATGTTTGGGTGCAGGAAAGATTCACAGGAGTGTTCAGGTCTCCCTCTTAGTGAGACTTAACTGCTTAAATCTTAGTCCTGGTTTTGGTGCTGCCTTCTGTTCTTCCCGCTGGTGATTCTAAGGCCAGTGCTTCTTGTTCAATATAACTGAAGAATTTAGGCACACTAAAGAGAGGATTTCACGACAGTTGTTGTCTCTAATAGAAGCTGGACAAATTAAAATGACAAGGTGGTAGTGATGCAGTAACATGCCTTGATTTTTCTGGTATCTAGATAAAGAAAAAACTAAGTACAATGTTGTTCAGTGGCTAGGTAATGTAACGAGCTAGTAGCCCTGTTCTGCTCTTTCAAAATATTTGGTATGCTTTGTACTTCTGAGGAGTGGGTTGGTAACTGCACAATTCATAAAGGCTGTGAAATGAAGTGGATGTAAAACCCCTTAACCTTAAATAAAACAGAAGTAGCAATATGTCAGTCTAGTTGTGGGCTGATAACTTCTGTTTCGAAATAATGCAAGGAGTCATACAAGAGACATTTGACCACAGAATCCGTAGGGAAACCATTTCTTTTGCAAGTTGACAGAAAAAAATTTTTGGATTAGAGAAGAATTCAGATAATTTATCACATTGAATCTGCTTTAAGAAGTGGAATAAATTGGTTCTGGAATTCTTCCTTAACTTTTGTTGTTTTGAAATTAAAGTAAGCTTCAACTTACTAGGTCAAGTTTCTTCAAACAAGGAGTTTGGGCTTAGGTTTTGGGGGTTGTTTGTGGTTTTTTAACTTCATCAGAAATCCTTGGATAATCATTATCATTTAGATGCTATTACATTATGAGCAACGTGATCAACATGACATGTGACTGAGTCGTTACGAGGTGACCACACTGACTTTGAAGGTTAATTCATTCTAAGTTCCCTGCATAGGTTCCCGTAATGACTTCCTCTGAGATCTGGTGATCAGTTCTGTTTCATAGTTGAGGAAGCCTGGCAACTTGCAAAAACGCTATCCAGAAATCCTTTTTCCACAGGTGTGATGCATTGCTTTCCCAGAGGGAGATACGTGGGTTGCAAACACACCTGTCAGTCATCCTTCAGGAAGATTGGGAAGTGCTTTTACCATTATTGCATTTTATAAGAAAGGATGCAGTTGACCCAAAGCTTTATTTTGTTTGTATGAATTTGGGAAGGCTAGCACGTCTACCTACAAATACCAGGGAAGAAACACGTACCAGCTTGCTCTTAGTGAAAATGTTTATACAAAGTATTTCTAAAAACATGTGTTCTGCTGCTTGAGAACAATATAAAATGTAGTCGTAACAGTGAAAACAGATTTACTCAGCCCTTACAGCTTTCTATGTTATAACACAGTTAATAATATAACATGCCCTTTAAGATAAAGATGCAACCTCCATCAATCACAAATTCTTATTTTATTGAGCAAAATATTTGAACAACTTATTATGACTGCAAAATATGACAATAACTTAGTTTAAAGGTAAACAGAAAGGTTTTATACAGGAATATTAAAGAATGAGTGCTGTAAAGAAAACAGTATGTGAAGGTGAATCACAGAATCACAGGGGTTGGAAGGGACCTCTGGAGATCCTCTAGTCCAACCCCCCGTGCCAGAGCAGGGTCACCTACAGCAGGTTGCACAGGACGGTGTCCAGGTGGGTTTGGAATGTCTCCAGAGTCAGAGACTCCACCACCTCTCTGGGCAACCTGTTCCAGTGCTCTGCCACCCTCAAAGTAAACAAGTTCCTCCTCATGTTTAGATGGAACTTCCTGTGTTTGAGTTTGTGCCCGTGACCTCTTGTCCTGTCACTGGGCACCACTGAAAAAAGACTGGTCCCATCCTCCTGGCACCCTCCCTTTAAGTATTTGTAAGCATTGATGAGATCCCCTCTGAGTCTTCTCCAGACTAAAAAGACCCAAGTCCCTCAGCCTTTCCTCATAAGAAAGATGTTCCAGCCTCCTAATCATCTTTGTAGCCCTCTGCTGTACCCTCTCCAGCAGTTCCCTGTCGTTCTTGAACTGGGGAGCCCAGAACTGGGCACAGTAATCCAGATGCAGCCTCACCAGAGCAGAGTAGAGGGGGAGGATAACCTCCCATGACCTGCTTGCCACACACCTCTTGATGCACCCCAGGATGCCATTGGCCTCCTTGGCCACAAGGGCACATTGCTGGCTCATGGTCATCCTGTTGTCCACCAGGACTCCCAGGTCCCTTTCCACGGAGCTGCTTTCCAGCAGGTCAGCCCCTAACCTGTTACCGGTGCGTGGGGTTATTCCTCCCCAGGTGAAGTACCTTACACTTGCCTTTGTTGAACTTCATGAGGTTTCTCTCTGCCCAACTCTCCAGCCTGTCCAGGTCACGCTGAATGGCAGCACAGCCTTCTGGTGTGTCAGCCACTCGTCACACTTTTGTGTCATCAGCAAACTTGCTGATGGTACACTCTATCCCTTCATTCAGGTCATTGATGACTATGGTGAACAGGACTGGACCCAGTACTGACCCCTGGGGAACACCACTTGTCATAGACCTCCAACTAGACTCTGTGCCACTAATCACAACCCTCTGAGCTCTATCTGCCAGCCAGTTTTCAATCCACCCCACTGTCCGTTCACCCAACCCACACTTCCTAAGCTTGCCTTTACATAGAGGCTTTGCTGCTGTAAAGGAATTTAGCTGTGACTTGACTGTAATCAAGTTCCTCTGTTAATCTGAAGGGGTATAGCTTGTTGCCATCAGTTACTTGCTAGCACTTTGGAGATCAGAGCTGCATTATGGCACAGATGAACTGCTCAGAAAGCTGTCTGGTAATTCCTACGAGCAGAGAAATTGAACAGAGAGAAGCTCAGCGCTTCCAGAGGATAATAGGTACAGCTAGTCCAAAGCACTCTACAGGAAGAAACACTCATGCTCAGTGAACCTCTTGCCTCTGCTTCCTTCAGGAAACAATCTTTATCCAGCCGCTGGCTGGCAGCAGCCTGTTAAGATGCAGAGCCCCAAAGGCAGGCTGGGAGTGACTTTGCATGGCTCTGGATACCTGCGCAGTGACCTGCAGATTTCAACAGGGTGTTCGTGCACCAGCAACCCCAAAGGTAACTTAGAAACAAGGCTGGGGCATTGTAATGGTGATGGAAGCAGTGTGCTTCTTGACATTCAGAAAGATCAGTCATAGGGGCTGATATATGGAGTTGTCTGCCCCTTCTTCTTTAGGTAAGACTGCCTCTGTGCATGAGGTGGGATATTCACAGGTACATTGGTGGAATGGGGCTTTCTGCTTGGCTTCTGGCTCCACCTCAGAATGTCACCATGGGATAGTAAAATGTGCAGTGTTTATTTACCTTGGCTGATGCACAGGGCTAGACTTGAAAACCCAACAGCATTTCAGGAGGTTTGTGAAGACTACAGTAGCTTACGTAGCCAGTGTCTTTACTGGCTTGTTCTAGCCCATTTCTTACCTGCGCTGTCTGAAAGTGCAGTCAAGATCATCTAGTGATTCTTAGTCTATAATCTAGTTATGAAATCTGTGAAAGAAGACTCTGCTGATAGACCTGGGGGCACTATAATCCAGTGAATTAATTGTGGAAGTGAAACTTGTAAAGGATGTCGAGTGTGGACCTGTATTAAGCCTTTATGACTTGCTTGAAGTAATGGCCTTGCAGCGATAGTGTGGTTTTCTGTATACCTGTGGTGGTACATCTTAATATCAGACCTGCCAGAGCCAGCAGGAAGGTAGGGAATGAGCAGGCTTCTGACAAGCATGAGGAGGAAGCTAAGAAACACGACCTGCATTACTGAGCTCCTGTGGGGACGTGGGTCGCAGCCCTTCGTGTACAGGAAGGGCACCTGGAGGCTGCCTGAAGCAGAGGGACCCTTCTGGGAAGCCAGGCTTTTCTGAGCTTCCAGGCAGTCTTGTGTGTGCCAGTTCAAAATTTTACTCACCATTGCTGTAAAAACCCATTTCTCTCATGCCTTATTTCCCTGCTGGTAAAAGTAAGCAGCAGGAGAAGCTGGCTGGGCACTGGGCTTGCCAGCAATGGCAGTGCCCAAAGGAAGAATGTGGGGTACTGAGCTCACCCGCCGCAGCTGAGGAGTTACCGACAGGTAACCATGGCCTGCTCTCCGAGGTGAACCTGTGTAGGATCTCACCCTAGGCGTTAAGGGTGAGGTGCGTAACGTGAAGAGGCACACGATAATCCCATAGACAGAGGTACAGCTGCTTCTGGAATAAAGCTTTGAGTGCAAGGGCTGCCAAGTCACTTAGGGCAACAGTACTTAGGCATCTAAAGAAGCACACAACAGTTTGGAAAAATCTACCACTTTTGCTAATGCACTTCTGATTTTAAGGAAAAAAAAAAAGAATTGTAAATTTTTTTTAACCTGTTAGCTTTTCTGGACCTCAGTTTCAAGGTTTGCAAGCATAGGTATATTACTTGTGAAATACTGGTAACATTTTATTTCGTGCTATTGTAAGGCCTATGATATAATCATAAAAGAAAGGTCACTACAGCCAACCTGGGGCAAAACCAGAAGGATGGTACTCAGGAGTGCTAGAGAAGAGCTATATATGATCTCATGCAATTAACTGTTGACAAATATGAATGCATCTCTGAGATGCATAAAAATGCATGTACATCAAACTTGTAATTTCATGTGGTCTAAACTTTCAGGACATGAAAGTGCACAAGACGGAATTGCAGATAAGAAGCTGAAGATGAAAAGGCTCTTTCCATTTTACACAAATAAGTTATGTTTCTTTGTTAGGTATCTCTAAAATAAGTAAACCTTGGGAATTAAGTCTTTCTTATGCATCTAAAAGGAACATGTATAATCGATGCTGCTGTTCATAGGTGACAAGTAAATTTCACAGAGACTGCATACCTTTAAAATCCCAACAGAAATAAGAGCAGACTGTAACAGCTGTAAACATACCCATACCAGTGTGACACTGTCACAGTCTCATTTAGACGGCAGAGTGGGCAGCACAGAGTTGCAAGTTGGCATTGCTGAAAATGCATGCTCTGAGTACTTCTGTTGCATTTGTGATGGCTGATGAATGCTTTAAGCGTCAGCAGGCACTTTCACTGTTTCACCGGGTGGGTGATCTGCATGAAAAGCAGGCTGGAAAACCATGTGTTTGATGCAGTCTTTCATCCTCTTCCTCAGCCAAGGGTCCAGCTTTGCCAGCTCACCAAACTGTGTGATGGTTGGCCTGATGCCAAACCGTGCTGAGTGCATAAGGGTGCTGGGTTTTGCTGTGACTGTCGCCACAGCTGCCCACAGCTGGGGAAGTAGCCACAGTGAGTCTGCATGCTCCACATGGCATGGCTGTGTTCCAGTTAACAGCCTCCTGGCAACTCCAGCAAACATCCACTTGGAAACACATGGAAACAAGTTCCACGTGATCTTTACATCCCTTAGCCCAGTAAGTGGAAATGAAGAGAAATGCCAGCACTGTGTCACCATCCAGGTTTCTGTTCATCATCACAAAGTGCTGCAGAGGTACAGACCTTAGCCTGAAAACCTTTTGCAATTTTTTGAGTTCGAAGCAAAGAATGAGGGAATATGCATGTGTATCCATTTGTAAGATGTTTCTGAGCAGACCCTGTAAAATAATGAACTGTATTTAATCTTTAGGAATTCCATTTTAATGTCTGTACAATAAAAAAGATTATTAAAATGACCTCTCTTCCCTCCAGTCTATAATTCTTATATTTAATGGCACTTTGTTTCAGTAATTGCTTTCATGCAGAAAATATTACAACACAAATAATACCCAGAACAATACTCTCATTATCGTCTAGGCAGTTCAGTGAAAGCTCCAAGAACTCATTAAAATACACTTTTCATGCAATTTGCATTACAATAATGCAGATTAAGTCTCTTGAAAAGTAGACATGATAAAGAATTCAAATGTATTTCCAGAAATTTGCCTGGACTGTTTAGCTATTGTTATATGTTAATCCCATTATTTTTTATAACTGGAACTTGGAATTGTGGACAGATTATTTTTTTCCCCTACAGAAAGGCAACACAAATTAGGGTGTACTTTCTGAATTTTTTTTAGTATCAATACAGTGCAAAATATAGGGGATAATACGACCATCTTTGCGGTCTCTAAGATATTTCTACGTAATAGTGCTGCTTTTATAAACATGAAAAACAGCTTGCCGCAGTGGACAGTCACCTCAGTATATGTCCTTAAACTGAAAGGACATTGGTTGTTTTTAAGAATAGTTTAAGAATACTTCACTTCAGTATCTCTTTTTCTGTTGACAGTTATCACTCCTGCCAGACTGCTGACTGAGCTGACAAAAGGGTCATCTTCAGTTTATTCCTGTCCCTCAAATACAAAAGTCTAGACGTGTTTATGTACCCTCTTCACCTCTTCCCTGTCTTCTTCCTGCCTGTGCACCTGAAACACTTGCTGGAAATAGTCTTAAGGGCAGTAGTGGCTTTTCCTTATAGGAAAGGTGTAGTAATGTTAGAGTACAAGTACAACATACATGCTGAATGTAATATGCTATTTCAAAGAATAGAGTATGTTTTCAGAGTTGAATGCTTTGAGGAGTTTAGAAACTGAATAGTAGGACAGCTACCAGTAACTATTTTGAATTAAGCTTTAAATTTTGTATTTTTCGTTGGGAGGGTGTGTGGAAATCTGATGGTTTATTGGTAGTATGAGCTAATTCATGTTTTACTTTCTAGATGTCCCATTACATTAGTATGTTTTGAGTATACTTACTTCACATTTAATTTTATTCTTTTAAATGTGCATACAGAGAGTAGGTGGGTTTTACTTCATTTAAATTTAGATATAGCCAACTATGTTTGTTTGGGGTTTTTAAACCGTTTTTTGTTCAAAAATAATATTCTATTGTATTCTTTTCAGGGGGAGGAGGGGTAGTTACTAACTGTTTGGGGTATTGAATTAAGTAATTTTCATCTTCTTTTCTGATATTGACAACCTTTAAAGCATCTGGATCATTTTCAAGGCTGGTCTGAGAATAACGATGCTAACAGGAACCCATTGGTTAAAATAACTCTGCTTCTGCTCTCCAAGTGTTGCAGGTGGAGAGCTCTTTGACTTCTTGGCTGAGAAAGAATCTCTCACAGAGGAGGAAGCCACAGAATTTCTCAAACAGATACTTAATGGTGTTCAGTATCTCCACTCTCTGCAAATTGCCCACTTTGATCTCAAGGTGTGTTGAGCAGATAAAAACTTCGACAACTGTAAGCAACATCCATTAAAGTCCTTTGTAACACCAGCTACAAATCTGCCATCGTGCAGATCTTGGCCGTAGTTTCGTTTTGCTAGCTTATGTAGACAGGGATAAAGCTCAGCCATTGAAAAGAAATTACTGAACCGTAAATAGTTCCCATCTGTTTTTAATGTAAGATTCTTCATGGAAAATGGCAGCGTCCGATGAAATTAAACCATTCTGAGGAAATTCTTGAAATAAAAATGATTATTATGATTTTGTGGAATGTGAATTGGATCTGGATGAACATTCTGAACAGGACGCCCTTTTTTCAACTTTTTTTTTCTTGCTGTTGTATACATTTTATGTTCACATGAACATTATTTGTAGGTACTAAATTGAAACTGTAGTCTTAAGTACAAAGATTCTTGTGGAGCAGACAGCAGATAATTTCCTCTTCTTTTTTTGCTTCCTGGGCTTTTTTGTATGTTTTTACAAAAACTGTTAATTGCGTCCTTTTGGTAATGAAAAGAGACTTCTTGGATCTAAACTCAGCTACTGCTTTTCTAGTGTTTTGATTTCAGAATGTTTTCCTGTGTAAGATTTTTTTCAGAGGTAGGCAGCTGAACATTCCCTGAAGTCTGCTGAAGTCAGCAGCTATGTCTATAATAGGAAAAGGAGGCATGATTATTATATTGCAGTGCAGTTCTGAAAAGGGTGCTGTGTTCTGGGGATGAGGTAGGGAAGAGAATGGTTTTCAGGGTAAGCATGTGTTTTCCAGTCTCATCCTCATTACCTACAGTAATGTATTTGGTCTTTGTGTGACAGTTGAATCTCGTAAGAAATAAATTTCTTACAATATGAAATGTAGTATTTTACCAATGTGCTTGTAATAAAAAAGAGCATCCTTACACAGTTTACCAAGAATATGTGAATTAAAGTATGCAGAACACTGAAAGTATGTAATAGAAATGTAGCTAGGGAAAGAAGAAAATTACATGTGCACATTTCAGCCCCTGTAATTGGGGAAGAGAGGTAAAAGAAGGGTGACGATGAAGAGCTGTCCTTAATGACTCCAGAAGTCCTTAACAATGTGAGCTGGATGGATGTCGCTCCAGGAACTCTTCAGAGCATGCCAGCTAATGGACATCACAGGATATGGAGGCTAAGTAGCTGGTTCTATATACTAGTTAAAATGATAGACTACGGAACCAGGCTCCATAGATTATAATCTTGACATTTTATCTTCTGACTTTGTTCTAGTTTTGCAAACCCGTGTTGTAAAATAATCCAAAGTCCGTATTTTATAATATAGCTAGAAAAGACATGAGAACCTGCTCTTTATCCTTTTTTTGTAAGTATGTTGAGCCTTAAAATCTGGGAGCTGGACTACTCCTAAAGTTTCTCTTGGAGAGCCGAAGTCAACAAGATAGACCTCCCTCATTGCTTGTGCAGTGTGAAAGAAACCTCTTTCAGGGAGTAAGGTTAACCAAGCCCAAATAGTAGTTTATAGGACTTTGTTTCTTGCAAGCTCCCAGCAGTGCTCAAGTGGCCATAGCACAGCAGCTGTGGTCTTTATTGAAGACAGTGTGTTTCATTTAGGGTCAGTCCACATGAAAACTGCAGCTGTTGTATCTACAAGAGGTAAAATCTTGGCCCTGTGGAAATCATAGCACTCTGTCATCAACATGAAATCCTAATTTACTGTAGTTAATTTTTAGCATATGTTAGATCATAATAGGAAAAGACAGGATTTTTCTGCTGAAGACACAATTCAAGAGGCTGAAGGAGGTAAAGAGAAGTGTTCAGTGCAGAAGAATGCTGGTATGTGTCAGACATTTTGTACCTGTGTATAATCTCTCTTTCTCTCCCCTTTCCTCCTTCTCAAAGCCTGAAAACATAATGTTGTTGGACAGGAATGTACCAAAGCCTCGAATCAAGATTATTGACTTTGGTTTAGCACACAAAATTGACTTTGGAAATGAATTCAAAAATATCTTCGGAACACCGGAGTTTGTTGGTGAGAAAACTGTTGTTTCTTCAAACTGTTCTTTCTCAGTCTGTGAAACAGTATAGGTGGCTTAGCTTGGTTTTGCTGAGTTACAGATTATGTAATTTGTGTGTAATTCATGACATTATGAAATTTAAGTAAGCAATTTGTAGCATTCAGTTCCAACTTACACTTGCATTAAGGTTTTTCTATCTATCAACATCTTAGCTTATTGTCTGTGACATATGTAGGCTCAGAGTGGCGTAGGTCTGTTCTTTGACTGGGTACTGACCTTCCCGCTTTCTCCTTTAGCTCCTGAAATAGTAAACTATGAGCCTCTTGGTCTTGAAGCAGATATGTGGTAAGTTACTGGATCTTACTTGAAATAAACCTCTCAGGATTATTCTTATGTTCTAACCTTTTTTTTTTTTTTCTCTCTCCCTCCTTCTGTTTCTCTCCTCCTCCCTCATCCTTTCTTTTTTTTTTTTTTTTTTTCTTTTTTTCTTTTTCTTTCACTCCAGGAGCATTGGTGTAATAACCTATATTCTGTAAGTACCAAAATCTATAGATGGTTCTTGCAAATGCTGTTTTTTTAATTCTGATTCTATCCTCTGGGTTTTGGTGTTTTCTATACAAGTCAGACCATTTTCATTGTACATCATGCTTCAAGTTGAATGATCATAAAATAGTATGAGTATTGAAAGAATGACCATTAATCAGCATCGAGATAGCACAGGAAGCTGTCTTCATATCTGTAGATGATTTTCCACAGGGGCTTTATCTTACTATTCTCTGAAATTACAGCAAAGCTTTTTGCCCTGCTAGATCACATCTTCCTGAAAGTATGTTTGCAGTCTTAGAAAAGAAAAATCTTCACTTTCTGCTGTTATTTGATCTCAGAGGATTGAGACAGCAATGTTACAACATGTGGTGAGAGGAATGTTCTGTCTTTCTTGCAGTCTAAGCGGTGCATCACCGTTTCTTGGAGAAACCAAACAGGAAACATTAGCAAATGTGTCTGCTGTCAATTACGAATTTGAAGAAGAGTTCTTCAGTAATACCAGTGCCCTAGCTAAAGATTTTATAAGAAGACTTCTAGTCAAAGATCCAAAGTGAGTTGTTTCTCTTGTGTATGCACTCTTGCAGCCTATGTCTCTAGTATTTCAAATTATATGATATTTTGAGATGTTAGTTTAATAAACATATAGCAGTATGTATTTTCGCTATCTGAAATAGTTCTATCTTTTATTCTGTTAAAGGAAGAGAATGACTATTCAAGATAGTTTGCTGCATCCTTGGATCAAGGTTAGCATGTAATTCATTCTCTGTTGTCCTGTTTTTAATCATTCTTCATTTTATACTTAGCTTTCACTTTTCAAGTTTCTTAACAAGGAAAATTGGCATAATTGTTTAACATAACTTACTGTTTTGGAAAGCTGTCTGTATGAAAACTAGTATGTGCAGAACGTGAACTTCATTAACATATCCTTTACATAAGTTAGAAATAGGGAAGTAGCCCACTATTGAGATTAAAATCATGCACAGGCAGAGAAGCTAATCTTCAGGGAGCATTGCACTGACAAAGAAACATTCTCTGAATCCAGTCCAATTTCCTCTCACATTTTTCATCTTCTAATCTCCTTATTTAGATTGGTCTAGAAAAGGGTCATCTCTTATTTGTCCTTGCTCTTCAGACTGAAGAAAGCAGTTGATCCGGGGTGGTGGTCCACTTCTTTCAGTGTTCTGCAGTGTTCGGTTTGGATCAAGCTGTTGTGGTGCCACTAGGTTGAGAGGGAGAAAAATGGGACCCATCATTCTTCTTAACATGTGCCACTTAATTTTTTTCATTTCCATATCACATTCTGATTGTGAGTAGTAAATCTCTTCATTGCCATTGATTTCCCAGGTCTTGGGGATACACAGTGGGTACTTGACCTCATTCCATTTCCCAGAGAACCAGTTAGCAGAATATTTATCCGTGCCACAGCTGCTCCAGTTCACAGTTCACCGTCCTAGGGCAGACATTTCTACATCAATATGCCAAACCAGATTTGACTGCTTTGCTGACTTTTTGGCTTGGTGATCTTAAACAGTTGAAACATGTTGAACATGTTGAAACAGAAGAAGGGATAGGCAAGGAAGGAGAGGTGGTGGGCTGGCCCTGAATGTTAGGGAGTGTTAGGAATGTCTGGAACTAAATGATTGTGACAATAGGGTTGAGTGTCTATGGGTAAGACTCAGGGGGAGGTCCAACAAGGCAGACATCATGGTGGGAGTCTTACAGACCACCCAACTAGGATGAAGAGGCAGGTGAAGTATTCTATAAAGAGCTGGGAGAAGTCTCAAGATGGCTAGCTGTTGTACTTGTGGGGGACTTCAACCTACCAGATGTCTGCTGGGAATACAATACAGCAGAGACGGAACAGCCTAGGAGGTTCCTGGAGTGTGTTGAAGATAACTTCCTGACACAGCTGGTGAGGGAGCCAGGTAGGGAAGGTGCCCTGCTGGACCTGTTGTTTGTAAACAGAGAAGGGCTTGTGGGGAATGTAATGGTTGGAGGCCCTCTTGGGCATAGTGATCATGAAATGACAGAGTTTTCAACTCTTGGAGAAGCCAGGAGGGGGGTCGGCAGAACTGCCACCTTGGACTTCTGGAGGGCGGACTTTGGTCTTTTCAGGAGCCTGGTTGACAGAGTCCCTTGGGAGGCAGTCCTGAAGGGCAAAGGAGTCCAGGAAAGCTGGACGTTTTCAAGAAGGAAGTCTTAAAGGCACGGGAGCAGGCCATCCCCATGTGTTGAAAAACAATCCATCAGGGAAGAAGACCAGCCTGGCTGAACAGAGAGGTATGGTTGCAAGTCAGGGAAAAAAGGATAATTTACGGCCTGTGGAAGAAGGGGCAGGGCACTCAGGAGGACTACAAAGATGTTGTGAGGCTATGTAGGGAGAAAATCAGAAGGACCAAAGCCCAACTCAAACTTAACCTGGCTTCTGATGTTAAGGACATTAAAAAAAGCTTCTATAAATACATTAGCAATAAAAGGAGGACTAAGGAGAATCTCCATCCTTTAGTAGATGGGGGTGGAAACATAGTGACCAAGGATGAGGAAAAGGCTGAGGTACTTAATGACTTCTTTGCCTCAGTCTTTAACAGTAAGACCAGTTGCACTCTTGAGTACCCAGCCCCCTAAGCTAGACAGAGGCAGGGAGCAGAATGAAGCCCCCATAATCCAAGGGGATATGGTGAGTGACTGCTACAGCACTTAGACATACACAAGTATATGGGGCCGGATGGGATCCACCTGAGGGTACTGAAGGAGCTTGTGGAAGTGCTCAGCAAGCCACTTTCCATCATTTGTCAGCAGTCCTGGCTAACTGAGGAGGTCCCAGTTGACTGGACACTAGCAAATGTGACGCCCATCCACAAGAAGCGCCGGAAGGAGGATCCGGGGAACTACAGGCCTCTCAGTCTGACCTCAGTGCCTGGGAAGGTTATGGAGCAGATCATCCTGAGTGCCGTTATGGGGCAGGTACAGGACAACCAGGTGATCAGGCCCAGTCAGCATGGATTTATGAAAGCCAGGTCCTGCTTGACTAACCTGATCTCCTTCTATGACAAGATGACCCGCTTGGTGAATGAGGGAAAGGCTGTGGATGTTGTCTACCTGGACTTTGTAAAACCTTCGACACGGTTTCCCACAGCATTCTCCTGGAGAAACTGGCTGCTCATGGCTTGGATGGGTGTATTTTTTGCTGAGTCAAAAACTGGCTGGATGGCCAGGCCCAAAGTGTGATGGTGAATGGAGTTAAATCCAGTTGGCAGCTGGTCATAAGTGGTGTTCCCCAATGCTCGGTATTGGGGCCGGTTCTGTTTAATATCTTTATCAATGACCTGGATGAGGGGATTGAGTGTGCCCTCAGTAAGTTTGCAGACAACACCAAGTTAGGCAGGAGTGTTGACCTGCTTGAGGGTAGGATGGCCATACAGTGGCATCTGGACAGATGGGCCGAGGTCAGTGGTATGAAGTTCAGCAAGGCCAAGTGCCAGGTCCTGCACTTGGGTCACAGCAACCCCATGCAGCGCTACAGGCTTGGGGAAGAGTGGCTGGAAAGCTGCCCGGCAGAAAAGGACCTGAGGGTGTTGCTTGACAGTCAGCTGAATATCAGGCAGCAGTGTGCCTGGGTGGCCAAGAAGGCCAATAGCATTCTTGCCTGTATCAGGAATAGTGTGGCCAGCAGGACTAGGCACTGGTGAGGTCCCACCTTTGGGCCCCTCACTACAAGGAAGACATTGAGGTGCTGGAGCGTGTCCAGAGAGGGGCAGTGAAGCTGGTGAGGGGTCTAGAGCACAAGTCTTATGAGGAGCAGCTGAGGGAACTGGGTTATTTGGACTGGAGAAGAGGAGGCTGAGGGGAGACCTTATCACTCTCTTCAGCTACCTGAAAGGAGGTTGTAGTGAGGTGGGGGTTGATCTCTTCTCCCAAGTAACAAGTGACAGGGAAAGAGGAAATGGCCTCAAATTGTGCCAGGGGAGGTTTAGTTTGGATACTAGGAAAAATTTCCTCACGGAAAGGGTTATCAAACATTGGAACAGGCTGTCCAGGGAAGTCATGGAATCGCCGTCCCTGGAGGTATTTAAAAGACAGGTAGACGTTATGCTGAGGGACATGGTTTAGCGGTAGTTTTGGCAGTGTTAGATTTATGGTTGGACTCTATGATCTTAAAGGTCTCTTCCAACCTAGGTGATTCTATGAAATTATCTTTTAAACTGCTGAATCGAGCATTGTCCGAGTTTGTCTCTCGGGGACCGAGGTCTCCACTTCTGCAACAAGACATGTTGTTTTGTACCCTGTTATGTTCCTTCATAGCTTAACTTTCTGGGCATTCTACCCTCATCCCACTGGTCATATCCTCTTTTCCTGCTTCCCATCGCTACCTTTACCTCCATTTCTCCATAAAAGTGACTTCAGGTATGGGATCATATAATGCAAAATGTGGTATACTCCACTGGTAACTGGTGTTTAGTATTAGCCTATCAGAAAGTTCAAAAGGTGCAGCCTTAAAACTTGCTGCACAGGTAGGTGGGATATGATTTTTTGGGGGTCCCAGCAGCATCCAGCTGATTGCACTGAGACTGGAACACAGGTTGACTGCATTTAAGACCAGCCAGGAAGTCTTCCCGGAAGACAAGATTTATCTAGGAGATGATATCCGATGCTTCCATCACAGAGGGAGGTGTAGGATAAAGCTGAATGTTTTGTTGGCTTTTTTTGTTTAAAAGGAAAAACCAAATTTTAGTCTTGCATGAAATATTCTTAGGTCTGGATTTCCTTTACAGCGTTTTCTCAAGAAATTCTGTCTGCATGCCCCACTAGGCTGTGGATGTTAAAACAATGTGCTTACAATTACTTTATTATTACAGTGTGTTTACAGTATTATTATAATGTAAGTGGAAGTCATCACTGAAGTCTTACATACAGGAAGGTGCTTTATGAAAGTTCTGGTTGTAACTGGGATTTTTTACAACACCTTTATTTTCCTTTTGCGCATAGCCTAAAGACACCCAGCAAGCACTTAGTAGAAAAGCATCTGCAGTGAATATGGAGAAATTCAAAAAGTTTGCAGCACGACGAAAATGGAAAGTAAGTCATTCAAAAAAATCTTCAAAGGGTTGGTGACATACAAATGCAGTAATGTTACCTGCTCCAAGGACACATCAGTGACTTTAGGAGTGGAAAAGAGGGAAGAAGAAACCCATTCCTCTGTCATTTGGGATACATTAGGTGCTTGAGTATGGTGGTACAGGAGAAGACTTCTTTGTTAATGATATGCATACAAATGCTTGTGTGTGGATTGTTTGTTTTATGCATCTGGCTGTATGCTGTCATCATCTGTCTTGGTAATGTTTTCAGAGAAAAGACAATTCTAAGTGTAGGTACATGTTTCTGTGACAGTAATCCCAGTAAATCAAACATCCCTTAAGCAGGTCTCACAGAATTAATTATTCCAGTAGTTATGCCAACACTCAACAGAGTAGGAAGGAAAAACTAGTATCCTTCACAAAGAATTTTTCATCTGAGACTGCCAGCCTGTTCAGAAGGTTGGCATGACTTAATCATTCCAGCAGTAAGGCAAGGTACTAGCTGAAAGTGTTGATCTGTGTGAGGAGTAGTTGGGATAACACAGTTATGCCTCCTCCTTAAGCGTGCTAAGCAAGGGCAGGACTGTTGTATGAAAAATCTGTTTATCATGAGGAGAGATGACACGAGACAATAGATGTTGCTGTTATTAGAAAATAATTTTTATTCATTGTCACAGAGCCCAAGAAATAGGATGATTTTTCTAAGCTATGGACCAAAGGCACAAAATATCTAGCTATGCCATACAGGGTTTTTTGCCACAGTTTAGTGTCTGCATTAGGTGAACATCTATGGTATTTATAAAATGTAAGTACTAGTGTGCTGCCCTAGAATGAAATGGTGGGTCTAGGAATATCTTAAACTCTGTTGTAATACGGCATTTAAAGGAATGCTGTCAAGTAATTTACTCTCAGTTTACGTTTTCTGTGTGTGCATAATTTAAAATATGTACATTTAAATGTTTTCAATGTGAACAAGAGGGTGTATTGCAAATCTGTTTTGCTTTGTATTTGAACAGCTTGGTGAAATAGTAGCAATACAAAAATATTACGTAGCTTTGCTTAGTGCATGTGAATGGACTATGTATGGATTATAAATGTCAAAAGAAATTGAAGGTTGAAGTGCAATATAAAAAGGAGATGGAGGGTGTTGAAGTCAAACTCCAGTTTATTTTGCTAATATGACAGTACTCCTTTAAAATCTCTGCAATAGCATGTTATCATAAGTATTCTGTTTTGATCTTTTTTTTTACATATAGCTTTTTTCTTCTTATTTTTAAAAAGCAATCAGTGCGCTTAATATCCTTGTGCCAAAGATTATCAAGATCTTTCTTGTCCAGAAGTAACATGAGCGTTGCTAGGAGTGATGATACTCTGGTAAGTGCGTACTTACATGCTTAGAATGCTTTACTACATCTGAAACTTAGTATTTTCTGAAATGATTCTAACAGAAATACTGGGCTATTGAAAATGTGCATAATTAATTTATCTCATACGTAGGAAGAAAATAGATTTTAAGGCTACAGAGGTCAGTTATCCATAGTCTGATCTTCCATATCATACAAACTTTGAAATTTAACTTATTAATTACCATGATGAGGCTGATAGCTTGTGCCAGAAAGTCATCTATCTTGGTTTTGAAGTTTTGAATCAGGAAGATTTTTTGTACTGTAGCAATTACAATGTGAAAAAGTTGCATCTGAATTTTTCATGGCACTGTGTACAGTAAAATAATATTACATTTTTTTAACATAATACTCAAAATCATTGAGACCTTCTTAGATCCAATGGATGCTAGGCAGCAGTATCACAACAAGCAGTTGTTTAAGGAGGGAATTTTAAAGTTGGCCAGTATTCAGTTTGTGGTGTTATATACGTCTGCTAGATTTAAGTAGTCAGGAGCAATTGCTGTATGCTTTGTAATTACTAATGCTTGTAAATCCAAAAGCATTCTTATTTAGTTTACTCTCCAGGTTTTAATACATGCTTCACAAATTCCCTGTGATCAGCGAAGTATGTACGTTAATATGCTTAGAGCCGGGTAACATCATCTTTTCTGCACATTAACAGGATCAAACTTCAAAAATTCTGCAAAGCCCTTTTTATCCATATTATGTTCCCTGTGTCCCTCCTGTGCAACTCCACACTCTTGTTTCCACTTTTCTTCCTCTTACCTTTCTGCTTTCCTGGTCTTTGTTCTCTCATTCTTGGCCTCCTTTCCCTGCCTCCCCCACCTCAGTTATCAGTATGCCTTTTAACACTGGCTCAGCATTTCGCACCTGTGTTGCAGCAGAAAGAATTGTAACCTAATGTTAGTGTTGTAAAAAATCTGAAACCTCAGGAGAGAGGAGGTTAAGAGTGGTTGAAGTACTGGGCTCAGTGAATTTCAGTTCTTTGACATTTTAGTGCGTGGGAGAAAAATAAAGTTACACCTGCAGAGGCATCTAGGCTTATTACTTATGTTCTAGATTTTTAACTGGTCTGTTTCAATAGATGCAAGCTTGGTCCAAAGTACCTCTCCTGTGTCATATTCCTGGATGGCGTGCAACTAGATACTCCAGCTTGTATTTGTGTACCTCTTGGTTTTTTTAATGTTCACATATATGGATGGAATTAGTTTCATTTCATCCAAGTATTGCATCTACTGAAAGTCCTAGGAGGAAAAAGAAAATACTCCTAATAAAAGAAACCAGTTTGGAATCTCAGTGAGTAACAGGTTCATGTACGAAGAAGAAAGCAGCATATTGTACTATGGGGGGGG